>JAAIUW010000126.1:0-72084 GCA_014851425.1 Senna tora | reverse complement strand
TTTTTTTTTTCAGAAAAAATCTTTCTTTAGACCACCAGGTTGAATAATATTTTCTCTTTTCATAATCTCATTGTGTTGGAGTCAAAATAACGAAGAAAAAATTAGAAGTAAATTTTTACTTAACATTTTTTTTTTCAATTTTAAGTATAATATATGTGTTCTTCTTATAATTTACTTTTACTAAGGTTTTTTTAAAAATATAAAATTTTGAATTATAAAAATACAAATTTAAAATTCACTTTCCTTTCCTTTGCTTCCCTTCCATTATCTCAATCTAAACTATTAGTTTAAACCAAGCTTATGAGATCATTAAATAATGAATATCTCACTAAAATTTATACTGATTGATACGATTCTATATATTTTTCTATATTATTTATCTTCAAAGTCATATTTACCTTAGATTATGTTTTTTTATGACAAATGTTATTATCCAAAGAATCTCATCCACAAAGGAGAATGGTCCACCAAATCCAAAAGCATATCTAAGGTCAGCATGCCATTGTTCTTTCACCAACAACAGTACAAAGATAATTGCATTTAGAGAGCAACACTGATATTTTAGGCCCTTCAAAAATATCAGAAATCATATTGCAATAATACAAAATCATCATCACACTATCCTTCACTCCTTGCCAAAACAATAGAAACAGACTGCTTTAGTCACTCACTTAAAAAAGACAATGTGATGCAAAATGATTATTCAGACCTTACTTCATCCTAACCCACACCATGAAAGTAAGTCCTCTCTACCTCAAGCATTCTTTCAACCCCAAGAACCTTTGTACGCAACGCAGTTTAGTGATGTGCAAGTTTTTAGAGGGAGAATAAGGCCGGCCTGAAAACTTTGTTACTATGTCACTCACAATTCAAATAAAAATACGAGAGTCATATATAGCACAGTCTTATATAATTTATAAACTTATAATTATGGTTTTCAAACTTAAATTTTAAGTAAAATTGAAAAAGATATGTAAATTTATATCGTAAAATCATAAAAATTTATCTATTAAAAACTTATAGGGCCAAATTTATAAATTATTTTTTAAAAAAAAAAATAACATAAAAAATGAGATATTTATATGCATGTATATATATATATATATACAAGTATTTTCACTCAATAAAATCTCAACAAGTGGCATCCTAAAAACATGTCAAATGATACTCTAAAGATTTGAAGAGTAATGTCATAATAATTTGACAATTGGTGCTCTTAAATTTTATCATAATTTTGAAAATATAATTTTTTGACAAATGGAATTTTAGATATTTTTACCTAATTTAATGAATATATATTTCAAAAATATTAATGAATACAAATTTTTCAAAACTTTTTATCATTAAAAATGATTTTCTAAATTAGAGAAAAGAAGTTAAAATTAAAATTAACTCAATCTCAAAAAATTGAAAGTTATAATATATTTTTCTCCTAACCTTATCTAAATTTTAAAAAATAATATCAAATATTATAAAAATATTATAATAATTCTTATTATCTTTAGTTATCTGGAAGTAAAAAATGAGTGTTTTTTTCTAAAGGAGTATACACCAAATTAAACTACAAATAATATTTAGTTATATGCAACTATAAATAATTGATTGTCTTTTCTAAAGAACTATGTATTGAATTATTTATCCGACTCGACCCATGTCATGCACCTGGCTGTGATTGCAAATAGTTCAATATATAGTTAATAATTCAATAATTCATATACAAATAATTAAACTAAAAAAATTAAACTATATTTTCAACTAAGATAATCAAATGATCTTTTCCCATAACCATCATTTGATCTATTTCCACCACACAATTACCTGTACTTCATTCTTGATGTTATGTAAATCTAAACACATATAATTTGAAGTACTATGAACTCAAGTATTATCAATATTAATCACAAGGTTATCAACATTAAGAATTTTTTGGATTAAGTTGGATTATGAATATCTACACAAACAAGCTAAAAAAAAGCTCTAAACAAGTATTTTGCGATTGTAGTAAAATTGTAAAATTAATGGGTAAAATTCAGATTTCATGCAATTCTACTTGTTCCACCAGTTGTACTTTGATTTTGTACATGATTTAACAAGATTTACTTAAAAATTCGAGGCAAAATATTATTTAGTCCCCGAATTATTGATCAAACTACTATTTAGTCCGCGAATTTATCAAAAATACTATTTAGTCCTCGAAATGTTTAATTATGTCAACTATTTAGTCCCCGAATTTGATAAAATACTATTTAGTCCCCGAAATGTTTAACTATGTCAACTATTTAGTCCCCAAACTTGACAAAAATACTACTTAATCACCGAATTTGCAACTCTGTCAACTATAACGAGTAAAAGTCAGGAGACTAAATAATTGACAGAGTTACAAATTCGATGATTAAATAGTACTTTTGTCAAGTTTGGGGACTAAATAGTTGACATAGTTAAACATTTCGGGGACTAAATAGTATTTTGTCAAATTCGGAGACTAATAGTTGACATAGTTAAACATTTCGGGAACTAAATAGTATTTTTGATAAATTCGGGGACTAAATAATAGTTTGACCAACAATTCATAGACTAAATAGTATTTTAACTCTAAAAATTTAACCATAACCATAACGTGAACAACTGTAAATCTAAATTTTAACATCCTTACCCATAACCATAACCATAACGTGAACAACTGTAAAAAATTACAATTGCAGACAGCCAGATATCACATGACTGAAATAATAATAATAATATTAATAAATAATACTGGATATACAACAGATTTCAAATACTGGCTCTCATACGAAATATGGCGGTTAAGGTGGCGACGGTTATGAAACCCGTGACGAAGCACCGATGTATATATTTCTTTTTCATCTTCACTTTTTCTCTGTGGCTTTGGTTGAGTAAATCGTGAGTTAACACAAATAACAGGCTGGCTGGCTACGTGTTAAAATGACGCCAAATTTTACCTTACAGGGAATATACAAAGTTGTGGGGGTGAGTAATGGTAATTGGGAGAAATCTTCTCTGGCTTCATCCGTTTGTGTAAAGTCAAAAATAATACTCCAGGTTTCACCCACATTGCAAGCATAAGAAGCAACTCTAAACCTTTTCAGGAACCTGTCTCTGCAAGGGGAGAAGAGTCTCTTGCTTTCCTTTGACAAAGAGTGCAAGTTCTGTTGGTGCAACCACAAGTCTTAGCCATTTCTGTAGCTCTTCACCCTCTACTTTCTCATTTTCTGAAGAATAAGCACTATTAGATTAGAGCAAGAAGCCTAAGCCAAAGCAGAGATTCATTGATCATCAATCAGTATTCAGTACACACACACACACCCAACATAACAGAGAAGCCTGGTGTTCATATCCCTAGTTCCTCAAGAATCCTTTAACACAGGCATTGTTTTATATTTAACTACCTTCGATTTTTATCTAAATAGGGGGAGGAGAAAAGAATGCCAGATTACAGAAGATCAGAACCTTATAATTATCAACTAAGGGTGCGATACATTACATGAGTAATAAAAACAAGAAACCATGCATGAATGCACCTAAGAAATTATATCTCCCCCAACATCCTACCTACTAATCCCAGCTCCCTCACAAATTACATGATCCCCAGTGCAATGTGTTTTAACAGTCAAGCATAAGATTTTTTTCTTTAACATAGCGCAAGGCCTTCACCCTAATATATGTAAATACTAAATACCCATCCATTTAAGTTAAAAGATACTGCATGCATTTATTGCTAATTTGTCAGCTATCAGCATAAACCATGCCACAAAACCACCAGATATCAACAAGTACAAAAAGATAATACCTTCCAATTGAGCACCTAGACCCTCCAAAACAGTAGGATTAGCTCGCACAATGGAAAGTGCCATGTCCAGAGAAGACTGCAGCAACAATTTCACCTCTCTTTGAACCAAATCAATAAGTTGACCCTGTTTGTTGAGAATAAAATCAGCATACGGAGAAATTGAACAAGAAAAAGAAAGAAATTAATAAACTACAGGACCTGATCCCTTCCCCAAGGAACTGCTCCTCCAGACTCATCAATTCCACCATTAGAAAGAGTGGCTATTGATACAGGGCCTATGGTCTGATTAAGACCATATTCAGCCACTGCCTTGTATGCCATGTCAGTTGCTCGCCGTATGTCATCAAGTGCACCTGTCGACACTCGACCTGAGTAAACAACTTCTTCTGCAGACGCCTCCAAGAAGTGTAACTAGACGACCACGTAACTCATCAATGAATAACAAATATCTATCCTCAGTTGTTGGAGGAATATAAGTAAAGCCCAAAGCCCCTCCTGACCTTGGCAATATGCTTAGTTTCTGATAACATTAAGAATATAGTAAGGCCCTGACATAATAAGCAATTATAAATGCACAGATAAGCAGCACAACAACTAGCAACCTCAAAGGCAGAGCTTATGTATTGCAAGGGTAGTGTAGGTGCAAATACTAAAGGGTTATACTTACTATTGTAAGTATTCAAACAGAAAACCATGATCTACCAACAAAATAAAGCACAACCCCTGATTACAAGCAATCCATAGTCAGTTGCTATTATTCAGAAGAAAGCTAAAGCATTCTGACTTAGTGAAACATTGCCTACAAGATGCAGCACTTGCAGATATTTCCTATTCCTCTCTTAAATTCTTGTTTTGTAATTACTCAACATAATGCACCTCAAATTAAATGCTCTAGTTCACCAACAAATTATATTAAGAAAAAAAAAACTGAAAGAAACGTTACCAAAAAAATTTCTCGTCACAAGGCCAAATAATATAAATCTCATAGTCAACGTATATGGACTAGAAATTATTAATCATCAAAGTAATTATGAGCATGAGTACAATTCTAAATTGTGCGTTGCTCCCAAAAAAAATTGAAGAAACAAGTACATAAGATACAAGCACAATATGAATCTATGTGGTGACACAATTGAGTAGTCAAGAACCTAGCACCTTCCATTATTTACCTCAACACGTGGCTGTCCAGGAAGAAGATTTGCAACTGCAGTACCTACAACGGCATGACCGGCTTCGTGTCGGGCTACTACAGCCTTCTCACTTCCCTGCAATTTGGCAGTCTTCTTCTCAATGCCCTGAAACAAGTAATTTGGTTCATTTTCTTGACCAACTCTTCAAACTAAAGTCACATGTATGAAACTGAAAGGTTTTCTATGTAGCATGTGAAACGTTATTCCCTTCGGCAGATTGAAAAATCTAACCTAAAGCATTATAAATATGCGACAACTGAATACATAGAGCAACATTAAAAATTATTAAAAGAACTTACGGTAAGATGTGTTTGTAGTTAAGAGAAAACTAGTTAATATAGAAATCAGCCAAATACAAACTTTAGCCATACAGTCTATGTCCAACCAACTGTTCAAAGCATGGTAACAAAATCTCTAACTAATATGATTAACCATATACCATCTGAACCTCTAGATGTAATTATCAAGACCCTTATTGTGCAGAACATATTGCCATGACCTATGAGATTTAACTTCACAGGCAAAGGAAAGGCAATAAGAACCACTCAATGTCTCTGCTTCACAATGTAAAGTTTCACAGATAAGACACCAATCCCACTCCTGGGGCACTTCAGTAGAATAAATTTATGTTTATCATCTAGAAGACTAGAACAGCACATTTTACATAGATTGCATGGTTTACATGGGTCTCAGAAAAGAAAGTTCTCTCTGAAGTGACTGCCCCATTTTAACCTCAGATGATGTTATTCAATCTCTGAATAGATTAGCTCAAAGAAGCCATGATATCAATGTTAACTTAAGAGGCATGGCCTAATGCACACAAATACATTGCTGCCACCCTGAAAAAGGTATGACTTACAGCTATTGATCTCTCCACAGCTTGAACAAAATCAATTTTCTCCACAACAATTTTGTTTTGTCTTCCAGCCAGTAAAGCAGCTTCATTTACAAGGTTTGCAAGATCTGCTCTGTAATGATGTGTGAAATAGTTCAGATTAAAGTTTCAACTTCAATATATTCGAAGTAAAAAGATGACAGGGAAAACAACACAGTTACCCAGTGAAACCAGTAGTCATAGAAGCAATGTCCCCAAGGTTAACATCTTTGGCTAAAGGAAGTTCTTTCTTGGAAGCATGAACTTTTAAGATGGATTCTCTTCCATTCCTGTCAGGTGTTTCCACCTAAAAAGAAATATGGGGAGATAAGTGAGGCACTTCTTCTGATATATGTGCAAGGTCAAGAACCATTTCAATATCTTTAATGAAAACCAAGGAAGGTTTTAAAACTAGAACACAAACCATAACTACACGATCAAATCTTCCTGGTCGGCGAAGTGCGGGATCTAAGACATCTGAGCGATTAGTCGCACCAAGAACAATCACTGCAGAATTGCTGTCAAATCCATCCATCTCCTGCAAAGCAATTTTAGAACATTTTCCTTTATGGAATAAACAATTCCATATCAAAAGTAAGAAATGATGTCAAAGGAATACTAACAGTGAGTAACTGATTCAAGGTTTGCTCTCTCTCATCGTTGCTCACAATACGAAATTTGCCATCACGGCTTTTAGCCACAGCATCTATCTGCATACCAAAACAAACTCTGATTGATTGAATACTGATAAGTAGTTGTTGAACCTAACCATCCCTATAAACAAGGTAATGCACATTCTTACCTCATCAATAAATATTATGGATGGTGCTTCCTTCTTTGCCCGTGCAAAGAGATCTCTTACACGGGAGGCACCCATGCCAACATATAATTCCACAAACTCACTAGCAGAACAACTTATAAATGGCACATCAGCTTCCCCCGCCACAGCCTTTGCTAGTAGAGTCTTACCTGTTCCAGGAAGACCCACCTGTAAGATAAAACAACAGTTACCTACATGTCAAACAAAACAGTACCGACAATAATAAGAGGACATTTTCTATATGATCAACAAACCCAAACATATAGGAAAGGCGAAAGTGAGAAATAAGAATCATTCAAGGATTGATTGTAGAACCATCAATGCCATGCAACACTTCAATCATACACTATCCAATCTATTGTAAATTAATAATTATATAAAGATGAAAAGGCATACACCATACATCTTCCAGAAGACCATTCATCTAAATTTTGACCCATGAAATCCCTAAGAGACATTTCACTTATTTGACCTTTTCCCCGGCAATTTTCCAACACTACAATACAATGTTATCGTCAATGCATACTTGTTCATTTTCATCCAGGGAACATAAGTTAATTATTTGTCAGATATCTCTGGCTAGGACTCACCAAAAGAACACCCCGAGGAGGACGAGCACCAAGTCGAATATACCTGTCTGGATTCCGAAGAAATTCCTGGCAAGTGAACATGTGAAAAAATAAATTCCTATATCACCAAAAGACCTCGAAATGAAAGGAGAAGATTAAGCTATTAAACAAAAGGCCTTTAAAACATCCTACAGATTGCAGACATAGAATATGAGCTGAAGAGAGTCCAGCCTACCACAATCTCTTCTAACTCTTCCTTAGCTTCATCAACACCAGCAACATCAGCAAAAGTAATTGTGTCACCTTGATCAGATGACTTTGCACCAGTAGAAGTGCCTGATTTGCGGTTCCTAATCTGACCAGCTGTATGCTGTACACAGCATAGATGCACTCAGAAAAGTGTAGCATTTTAACCATCTAGGAAAGAGAGATAGGAAGGCCATTTAAAAAAAAAACTAAAAGTGTAGCAAGCAATCCATCACCTGAGAAAAGCTCACAGGGAATCGATGTAGAAGTCCAGCGAGCACAGCAACATAAAACAAGGCTATCTGTGTATATGAGTGTAGTCAGCACGACACATTATATAAAGAAGTTTCTAATTTGTCTCCTTTACAACCGGGAAATAAATAACAAACGGGAAGGAAATGAAGGTGATATTCCAAATGTATGAAAAGCAGGCTTCTAATTTATGTTACATCCATAATACTACACACAGGAGAAAGGAACCTGATATTAATCTACATATACATTTACATTATGGCAAAGTTAGCAAAGGCAAAAAGTTTTGGGTTTCTGTACACAGACAGATTTATGAAGTCAGATTAAAAAGAAACTTCTATTAAACACTCTAATGTATTCAATCCTTCTAGAATTTATTATTTGAAATTCTCATGGTACAAAGAAAACAGCATTTAATTCTAAATTCTTTATAAATCATATAAATTATATTGTGTCCAGCACTATAATTTTAATATCCATTACCAGCATCAAACTCCTCATAGTTGACGTAAACTCAGATATATCAGTTAAATACATGTATAATTTATTTCCCGAGTTCAGACCATAAGCAGGTAACGTTTCTCATTACTTCAACGTCATATTAGCGCCTCTCATTAATTCTATATAACCACAAAAGCTCTCAAGTCTCAAGTGCAACTTCCTTACCAGAGCAGAGTTAAAGAATCCACCAGAACGCTTATCTGGTGACCCAAACTCCACTTCATTTTCTAACATCTTTTCATATGGGGTTTTTATGTCACTTGGCCTTGTTGTTGTGTAAATTATCCTCTTTGTTGGAGCAACACTCTTAACCAACGACTCTGACTCCTGCAACCTACTTGTTCCCGCAACTTCACGATCCTGAATGGTTCCTATATCAGACTTCAATTTGAACATGATATGGACTCCATCAACCTCCACCTTCTGTACTTGATTACTGTTGATTTTACTCAAGAACTCGCTGTACGGCACACTAACAAACGTAGTTGGAGTCCTCGGCTCAGACCCGGGTAATGGAACCCCTGGACGAAGTAACCGCATAACGAAAATCACAATCCCCAATTGCAAAAGCAAAACGCCAATTTCCTGCGCCTGCACTATAGGCTGCCATCGCCACTTCCCTCCCTTCGAACTCCACCATCCACCTTTTCCCTGCTTCTCCCTCCTTCTGTTCGAACCAGAACTCGGCGAATTCTTATTAACCCCTTGACCCTCGCTGGCTTTCGCTGCTTCACTCTTCTCACCCGAACCCGACGCCGTCGAATCGCTCTCCTGACCGCTAGCTCTAACACAACAACAACCCTTTCTGAGTCCATAGTTCCTCACGAAACCTCCCCACAAATTTAACCTCCCCGAATCCCTCGACAAATTCCCTTGCCTGTGAGCTCTAAT
The DNA here is from genome assembly GCA_014851425.1 of Senna tora. Lineage (NCBI taxonomy): Eukaryota > Viridiplantae > Streptophyta > Magnoliopsida > Fabales > Fabaceae > Senna > Senna tora. The sequence continues at coordinate 62,933 of JAAIUW010000126.1, read as the reverse complement.
GGGCGGAACCGACGCCGAATTCAGAACGAAATGCCTCGAATTCCTGCGGAAAACCCTCGATTTCTGAAGGAAAAATCCCCCTCCATGCCAATGATAGAAATTCGAATTCGAATTTAGATAAAGTTTGCTGTGAGTTAACGGTGATAGATAATCCAAAGCTGACATTCCGACAGACCTAACAAGAAGAAAAATCAAAACCTGTGTGTCCTTGCTTCTACGTAGATATACATATAGGTGAATCTCAGAGAGATAATTTCAGAAGAACCAATGGTGCTGAGATTGGAAGAAGAGTAGACAGAGAGAGGGGGAGGGTGATACGACAAGTGAAAACAGCCGTTGGATTAGGGAGAACACAAAGATCTGGACCGTTCGCATCCCATTATGGGACAACAGTGTGTTTTCGTGCGTGGATTTTATTTCCTTTTCTTTTCTTTTCGCTTGGACGTCCGTGGTTATGAATTTTTCTTGTGTGTAAAGGGGAAGGATCGTGTGTGGTGCACCTCACGGAATGCATTTACGCAGAGACACGCGTCGAGTAATAAGAGGAAGAGTAGGGATCTCCAAATGATTTGCGGCGATTTCGCGCGCAAATTAGAGTCACTCGTTGCGCGGGGAGTGAGGACCACACGCTCCGTTCTGAACTTAAGCTAATCATTTAGAGCCAAGGGAATGGGAGTATGGGAGTATGGGTGTATGGGACCTGTTCATGGGCTTCAATTCTTAAAGTAAATTATTATAATATTTATAAGAAATTAGATATAATCCTTTATATGGTTTGCTGCTCAAGTTTCAAATTAAATTGAAAAAATATATAAATAACTTCTTTGCAAGCATGGGACCTGTTCATGGGCTTCAATTCTTTGCAAATATATAAACACATTACCCCTCCTTACATATATTATGTGAAGATCAAATTTGGGAGTTATTCCCACATACTTAATTCTCCATTATCAATTGAGTCACAATTCATACACATATGATCATCAAATATTTATATTTGGCTCTTTTAATTAAACAAACTTGATCGAATTCATTAATTTAAACTTTTGAAGAGCCAAATTCAAGGAGCTTGGTTTATTTACCCTATGTTCAAAACTCATTGCATCAGTTTTTGGTTCAGCAAATGGCTAGTTCTTTCACCACAGATCCCAATTTCAGAGCAGTTGCTACGGCCATTACCGGAAGAATTTGGCGCCCTACTTCTATGTAACACTATTAATTAGCTAGCACTGGACATATAATATAATAAAATAAAGGATTATTATATTTACAAATATACATGTTTCTTTTAGTTTTGGAGAGTACAGCGTTGATTATATTGTGCGTAGGGAATATATCTGTATGTATAAAAGATTATTAGGGATGCTTCTATAATGCGTTGTTACCGCTAATTCATGACATCTAAGCTTCTTCCATTGTTGTGGACTCGTAGGAAGGTAACGAGAGAGTAAATGATACAAGTCTCATATTTGGTAGGTTACTTTTAAAGAATGACTTTATAAGGATTTAGGCTCTTTTACTCTAATAATTAACTTTTGGGGATGTAGTTCTTCTCAAAGACTTGTGCTCGTATTAATTGATGCTTTCATTGAGAGTAGGCCGACCAGAAAGAAGTACCTACAGAGGGTTTTGACAGGTGGAGAGGCTGACCATGATTAAGTGAAGCGTCATCGAGTAAAGTGTAGCAGTGTGTAGCCGTCGGGACACCGGCTTTCGAAGGGGTGATAATGATACAAGTCTCACATCGGGTAGGTTGCTTTTAAGGAATGATCTTATAAGGTCTTGGGTTCTCCTACTCCAATAGCTAACTTTTGGGTATTCATATCAATGAAGAAGAAAAAGAGAAAGATGAGATTGAGTGTAGAGATTGAAATGAAAATTTTGAGATTGAAGAAGTGAAAATTTTTAAAAAGTTTCTATCATATCTCGTTATAAGTTGACGGACTAAATTAATGGTGTTATACATAAACACTAATTTAAAATAAATTGTAAAGATAGAAAATTAATTTAAAACTTTTAAAGATAAATTACTAATAATTAACTAATATAAAATAAGAAAAAAAAGACAAGGGACTAAATTAAAATTTTGGCTACTAGTGTATTATCCATCTCGCATACAAACGGCTCGAGAAACTCAGATGTTTTGTTTTGGATGATCCCTGTTTCGCAAGTAAAGAGATTAATTTCTTAAAATATTGTCACGTGCCTAAGTAGAATTCATCTAACAATATTTATTCCGTATATATGATATGACTAAAAAAATCTAACATATGATTAAGAAGACCCAAACTCCTACTTTTTTTTTCGGCCTGAACCCAAACTCATACTTAAACCAACACACATCGATAAATATAAAACTCCAAGTCTCCCATATTCTTTTGGGTCAACAAACTTTTGCTACTAATAAAAATGAGCTCTTTCATTACCAAAAAAAAAATGAGCTCTTTAAAAAAAGTTGGCCCAAAACTTCTTTTCTTTCAAGTATTTTTTATAAAATAAAACAGATTTTCACTCTAAAAAAGTCTAGTCAAACAATTTTATTTTAGATACAAATCCAGGGTCTAAATTACTGGCTTACGTGTCAAATTATAACCAATACTTTTTTTGTGCCAAGGCATGGAGATGTAATGAGAATTTCAGCAAGATCTATTTATGCTGTTAATTTTCTTGTACGTATAATTAAATTATAAGATCTAATCTTATTTCATAAGATAGAATAAAGAGAAAAAAAATAAAAGATAAAGAGTAAATGAAGTTTATGAGTAAATGTGGAATATAATCAATTAGTAAAGAGTAAAATTGTGACCGAATTTCATTTCCTTTGATGGGATTTTTTCTTCTTTGTCTGAATCTAACTTCTCTCAAACTAAACATGATTTCATTTGCAATTTCTTCTCCCAGTCTTCTTCCTTGGTACCAAACAAGCTATTACAATGCTTTATCTTCTTATTTCGCTTGCTGAAAGCTGAAAAAGCCCAAGGATTAACCTAGCCTATCATGGCACTAGAAAGACTTTTAAGTAAATTATAGACTTTCGTACAATGAATTATCATTACTTAATAGTTAACATTTAATATATTTATTTCATATTTATTTTTATTTATAAAAACTTGTATCTACCTAAATTCTGTCATTAACCACTATTCCTGGGCTCCTGGCAGGTGAAGACAAATGCTTTTTGAACTTATCTTATTGGCTATGGCTACTTACATTACATCACTAATAAGTGATAGTTTGACTTGGATCCCAAAATCTTGACCCGTGATTTTCTTAAAAAATGTTGACCTATATAGTCTTCCATTGTATTGACCTATTTTGACCCCCTTTTTTTATGTACGCAAAAAATATGTTGTTCCTCTTATCCCTTTATCAACAAAAGGGGAGAGAAATACATAGTAAAACTCCTGAATTTGTGGATCCTATAAAACTTTCAGCCAAGCAAAAGGTTTCTTAATAAGGACGAACTAAACTGTGATGCTTCAACGGCAAACCATATGTTGAGGGAAAAGATCATAATTTCTTACTGCTGACCACAATTTGGGGCCAAGTTGACCCTTTTTCTCTCATTCCTTCTCTGGTTTTTGTTTCTTTTCACTTTCTGAAGGATTTCTATCATCAACCCAGAAAGTTTGTTCATCAGCTAGAACTTCACTTGAATTTACTCATTCAGAATATAATCTTTTTTAAAAGAAATAAATCCATCTTTTATTAACCTTTTGTTTTTGTACCTTTTTATTTTTCCCATGGCAGAAGATCAGATTCTCTTCATATATTTCATCAATGGGCCGGCATAGCAAACATGTCTGTCCCGTTCGATTATTACCATGATGACCACAATTATATGTTTTCAAACGATTAATGGCTAAAACTTCCCCCATTTGAGTTCCCCATTGTTCTATGCACATCAATTCAGAGAAGAAGAGATGGGTTTGAGTACAAAAGACATTCCAGTTTGTCTCTGCAGAATGATTCAGGTTTCAATTGAGACTAGTTTCACATTTATGAGAAGGCACCCACTAATTTCTGGTGTTCTGATACTATTAATCATCGTATATTTATTCCTCTCTTATATTTACCACTTTCTGGTTTATTTGTCCCCATTTCTGGTCTGTGCTGCCTTTTTTGTATGCATCTTTTGGAGTTCTGAGCAAGACCCGCTCAAATATATCAAAGGGGATAACAAAAAAGCTGAGCAGAGGAAGTTCGATAGACAATATACTGAGATACCAAGTCATGTGAAACGCGACCTGGCTCTTCAAAGAAGATATTCACTACGAAATGCTACGAGTAGAAGGCGAAATTTCAAAGATAAGAAATGGAATGCGCAAGATATTGTGGTAGAGGAAACAAACAAAGTACTACCAACAATTACAAACAATGATTCTGAGGATAACAATGCATTATCAACCATTACAAGTAATGATTCCGAGAATAACAAAGAATTATCAACACTTCCAATTAATAATGATTCTGATGAGAATAAAGAAGCCACTTCTTCCGATCCTGAACCTCCGACTAGCGACCTGGTCAAAATTTCAGATTCAGATCAACAGACAAGCAGAACAGATGGATCCGACGGTTCAGCATTGGAGAAAGAGAATGAGAACTCGCGAGAGGGAGAAGGAGGAGAATCACAAGAAGAAGGAGAAGTAGAATCACTGGAAGAAGAAGAAGAAGGAGAAGACTCGCAGGAAGAAGCGAACAAAGCGATGGAATGGACGAACGACGACCAGAAAAACCTAATGGATCTAGGAATTTCAGAGATCGAAAGGAACCGAAGGCTAGAGAGTCTAATAGCGAGAAGACGAGCGAGACAGCATCTGAAGCTGCAGATCGAGAAAGGAATAATCGACCTAAGAACGGTATCTCCGAGTCAAATCGCACCTCTGTTGATAACAAGAATAAACACGACGAGCGATTATCGCCGCGGTGAATACGAAGGGATAGATGGGATAGAAATACCTGGATCGGCGCCGTCGGTGCTGCGACCGTCGCGAAACCCGTTCGATCTGCCGTACGATCCGTCGGAGGAGAAGCCGAATCTGACGGGAGATAGCTTCCAGCAAGAATTCACGGTGAGCCACCACCAGAGGGAGATGTCGTATTGCAGACACGAGAGCTTCAACATTGGGCCGTCGTTGCCGTTTGATGAATCGTATCCGTTCTTCATAAATGGGAGGAAGATTTCTGATAGGTTCAGAAGGCTTCCAGGTACAACTACAATAACCACTCTCTCCCGCCTTTTTCCCGCTAATTTTGAATTTTTAATAACTTAGTAAAAAAAAATAAAGAATAAATAAATTGTTAAACTAATTTATTAAATTCATAGTAAATAGTTTACATGTGAGGAGTATGGTCATGGTCTTATAAACTTGAGTTTGTGAAAATATTTTATATTTTTATTGTAAGTATTTAATTAAAAAGGACCAAAATCTTATAATTCCTATCTCCCAAAAAAAAGTAGGTTAAATTAGTTTTGTGAGCATTATAGTTTCACTCATTTTTTAATTAGGTTTCTACAATTTAAAATTTTGTAATTGAGTCCTAATAATTTAACAATGTTTTAATTAAGTCACTAAGCTTAAATTGTTCTAAACATTTTCTTAAATTTTGATGATATGTTCATTATATACTATCTTAAGATTATGAGTTTACTTAGTTCAAGTTAATTTACACGTTGACAACTTAAACAAAATTTAATATAATTTCAACAAAATATTGATAACAAAGACTAATTTAAAATTTTGTTAAAATTTTTTAACATTGTGTTATCTTTTGATGATACATATCTTAACATTATAAATTTACTTAGTTCAAGTTAATCTACACATTGGCAATTTTAACAAAATTTAATATAATTTCAACAAAATATTGACAACAAGGACTAATTTAAAATTTCTTAAACTATTTGGACTCAATTACAAACTTTTAAACTATAGGGACTTAATTAAAATTTATTGAAAATATAGGGATTACAAGAGTAATTTAACAAAATATATTTTCCATACATGGACTTAAACTAGAACTGGTAATAACATCAATCTTAAATTCTTAATCCTTGGACTGTCTATCATAAATCCTTATTAATATTGACAAATAATATTGAATGAATAGAGAAATATACTGAAAAATCAATACTCTCGTGTGTTACTAGACTTTTACCCTCTCATCCATTGGAAGAAAAAGTTGAGGTAAACTTTTCCTTATAAAACTGAGAGCATTTCACTCTTTTGCAGAGAAGGGAAACCCTGACTTGATAATAGAAAAACTGTTCTGCAAAGATAGTGTTGGTGGAAGCGTTGGTTTCAGTACTAGAGTTAAAGCTCCCAAACCACTACTGACTAAACTGCAACCCAATGAGGAAACACCAACAAAAAGCAAACTCAAATTCGACTTGTTTGACCTCATCATCAAAAGGAAGCAAGAAGATGATGATGATGATGATGATGATACTGCAGCACAAAAACAACAACAATCAGAATCAAAACCCATGTCTGAAGCTGAAGATGGCCCCAAGATCTCAAATGATGAAAAAGCAGGAGTTTCAGAAGCTCCTCCTCCTCCTCTTGAACTTGATAATAAGCCTATTAATGAAAAGTTCCTCAATTTCCCCATCACTACTAGCAGCAGTAATGTTGTCACTTCCATATCAGAGTCCCTCCCATTTGAATCTCCATCATCCAGCAAGAACCAAGAGAATGTGCTTTTCTCTGATAGGTGCATTTTCCATAAGCCAACATGTTCAATTGCTTCTGATCTACAAGTGGAGTTTTCAGAGGTTGGATCACCCACAACACTCACAATAGATGGAGAAGAGTCTGTGGTCTTCGATGGGGATGGTGGGGACATTGATAAAGACATTATTGCTATTGCTACTCCTGGAAGTGAAGATTTTGGGGAGGATCTAAGTGCAGAAGTAAGCAATAGTAGCTCAAAGAGTATTGCTTCACTCATTCCATTACAGCAGATAGATGAAGAAGAAGATACTTCTGCTGCTACTGAACTTTCTGGAGACATCTTCTGTAATGAGTCTTTGCCTTTGCCTCATCAAACACAATCAGAAATTCCAGAGGTAAGTCATTGTGGTTTAAAGTACTTCATTAATTCATCTGTTAAAAATTGTGTTTTCCATATATTATTTCTTGAATTATACCACATTCAGCCTATTATAATTTGTTCTGTTACAACTTAATTATCTTGTAGTACTTTTGCTCTTAATTTTAATAGCAAATTATTGTTTTATCCCTGAAAGATACGTCTTGTTTTAATTTAGTACCTAAGATTAAAATCCTCAGTTTCGTCCTTCAAAGAATGTTCCCCAAACAATTTAGTCTTTTTGTTAGTTACAAAAATGCCCAAACAGCCTTGCAATATGTTGAAGAAACATTACAACAACTCAAAATAGCAACCGGCATGCCCAACAATACATCAATATAACTAAGAGTAAATTAAGTTCTCTCCTTAGATATATCAAATTACACTCTTATTCACTCTATTTTCAAAACATACACTCCTCTCCTTTAAAAGATTAAAAAAAATCGACAATTTGGTCAAAATGGACAAATTGTAGGTTTTTCTTATTTCTTGGCGGGATGAGAATGTAATTTTTCAAAACAGATGAGAGGGGATGGTAATTTATTGATCTAATAGGTGAGGAAAGGAGAGTGTAAGTTACTCTAATACTAATGTAGGGATTAGAAGTTGTTTAAGAAACATCTTTTGAAAGGCAAAATTGAAGATTTTAATTTTATCTTTGAGGAAACTAAATTAAACCCAATGATCTTTTCTGGATCACAAACAATAATTACTTATAGTCATATTAAATTGAAATTATTCACTTTAATCCCAACAAGAGTTTTAGAAGAATATGAAATGTTGAAAAAAATAACTAAATGAGACATTTAGCAACAAGAGCATTACCATTACTTTCATTTATCAAACAACAACAAAAAAAATTTCTTGCTCACAGGAAAGGCAAGAAATCCAAGAAAATTCAGAACTGATTCAACAAACCATTGACACCACAAGACTTAGATAGAAATGAAGATCCAGGGACCATCCATTGTGAATCGAGCGTTGATCGATGCCGTCGCTATCAACCACCTTTCTCACTATTTTCACCAGATCTGATATTACAGAGAAGATCAGAACAGATCAATTTCATTACCTGCTTTTGATCAGCATATACGTACAAATGTTCCCCATTGAACAGAGAGGACATTCACACAACCAATCTCAAACCAATGATCTTGTTCCTAACACTATGCCTCACAATATGCAGCCTTTGATGGTTGATCCAGTTACTCAACACAAAGTCTTCTTCTAGTAATTCTCAGGTATATGTGAACTTTTTTATATATTGAGAAATACACCAGATCAAGGATGTCATGTCAGGATATATAGAAGATTTACTACTCTACTGAAGAAAATGATGGATTTGTAAATTGATGTACTATAGGGTGGACAGGAAGCATATTGCTCATCAACAGTGGCTGCTGATGAGGATGAGAGGAAGAATAACACGTTGGTCATCCTAGAAACAGGTATAATATGGCTAAAGTTCTTGTTAACAATTATTCTTCCCAGAAATAGACATCTTCTGACCCCAGGTTTCAAATCCCTGTTCAAAGAAGTGTCTGCAGTTTTTCGAAACAGAATTGCCTCTAGCAGAGGATACTTGTTGAAAAAAATATATATCATTCTTCCTCTATATTATTTTCATTTTTGGTCAAGTTCATATCATGAAAGCTTGATGACTTGCCCTTTTGTTTTTCGGCATTGACTCTAGGAGCCGTACGATCCTCCGGAGGATTCCATTGGATAAAGCACACTTTCTCAGATAATTAGGAGAATGATGTAGAAGAAGAGAATAGCAATAACACATCAAGAAAAGTAGTTGTGATGGAGTAACATCTAGCTCTTCAAAAGTGATTGAAAAGATTGGTAATTCAACAAACAACTATAGAAGATGATGCAGAATTGGCTCAATCCATGGATGCCAATCCACCAAAGCTAGATAAGCTAAATGAAAGCTTAGAAAAGAGTGAAGCAGAAATCATTCAATAAGGAAGAAATCAAAGAAGAGTCAAGCAATGAAGTCCCATCAGAGGAAGTAAGTAATGTACAAAGTGAGTCTACAGAGAAGTTGAAGAATGACCCAAATGATGATAGCTTAGAGCAATTGAGTAATGTGCAAAGTGAGTCAGAGAAGAATGATGCAGAAATGAGTAATAAGGAAAGGAAGACAAAGAAAAGTCAAAGAATGAAGTTCCATTAAATTCAGATAAGCCAGATAGCTCCCAAAAAAGTAAGTTATGTTCTGCAGCCTTTATGTTTGATCAAAATATTTAACCTATAATGATGCCTTTAGTAATTCTCTGGTTTAATGTTTTTAGTACAGCAATACTTTTATGGTTATTCAGTCCTTAAGTGTTAAAATCTGCATATTGTTTACAAATTTATCTCATTTTTATAACATACTATTGCACATCATCATAATTCATATTAGAGTAAATTATTCATTTTGGTCCCTAAAGATGCAGTCTATCTCAATTTAGCCCTCGGGAGATGTATTTGTCTCAATTTAGTCCTTGAAGATGAAAATTACAAATTTAGTCCCTAAAAGATGTAATTTGTCTCAATTTAGGTCTTCAAAAATTTTGTGGGTTATGTCCATGGAGATTTCTAGGGATTAAATTGAGACAAATTGCATCTTATAGGGACTAATTTGATATTTCTATCTTTTATGGATTAAATAAGACAAACTGTATCTTTTAAGGACTAAACTGAACAGATTGCATCTTTTAACAGACTAAAATAGTATTTTACTCTTTCATATTAAAAAGCATTTTGAAAGGTTTATTTTTCATGCTAACATATAAGGGGGAGGGACAAAACATCCCACAAAGGCAAAGTATTTTTGTTTTTACAATGGTTTACTTCACTTTTATCTATGAATGTTCATATATGTCATACATTCACAGAAAAAAAAATTGTTTGATGACATCTTTTGACATGAATTTAACCTAGTTTTCCACTAAGAACAATAAACAGTTCAACCTTGATGTCTTAAGTTGCCTTTTTTTTTCCTTTTGGACATTGACTAGGAAAATGATGCAGTAATCTACAATAAAGAAGATGAAGAGAACTTAAAGAATGGTGAGAACAGTAAAGACAAAACTTCTGCTGAATTGGAGGATCAAGAAGAAGTGAATAATGTGCATAGTAATTCAGGGAAGAATGATGCACAGAGCAGCAATAATACGAAGAAGACAAAGAATCAAACCCCAGAAAAGCCAAAGGAGGTTGAGATGATAAGGAGAAGGACAAGAAAGAATCCATTGAACAAGAATTGAAGCAGAATATTGAAGAAGCCATGGCTATGGCTTCATCAAAAGAGCCTGGAGAAGAACTTGAAGAGAATTCATGATGAAGTATTTCGCCTCGATCGGAAAGTGTTGAAGTTTGCAGTTGAAATTGATGAGGAGGTTGAAGTTGTTGCCAAAATGAGAAGATTATGAGATGAAGCTTCACATGCAGTAAACAATTTTCAATGGGTTCCCTAGTTTTGTATATTATTCTATTATTAGTCACACCCAGGCTCAAATTCCCCACATATATATATATATGCATGCTAATATGCAAATAAGAACATACATTTTTTCCCCTTTTAGGTATCAGATTCCTCTTATCTGTAAATGATCCTTCACCATTCCCTCAAGACTTCTAACTTTTCCATATTGTCCTTGTAAAAATGATTCATTAATGGACCATTCGTTTTTTTTCTCCTCTTTTTTATTTTATGAGATTTTGATTATACTAGAACATAATTAGTTTCTATAACTAATTTTAAGGATTTAAAATGGACAGATCTATAGGGCGATGAGTCAGCTCACCAAAGACTTTCAGTAAAATGAGTTAGGCCGAACTTAGCCCACTCTCTTAGAGATTTAGTCAAGTGCAAAGAAGCCCCTTTTTGGGCCGGGCAAAAAATGGTTATATAATATATATGTTAAACTAACATGTGGTTGGTTGGAGTGGTAGGTACTCCATTCTTCTTAAGTAAGGTCTCAGGTTCAAGTCTTGCGTATGAAAAAATCTTTATTGGGAGAGCTCTACCCCTATTATGGGACCTCAGTTAACTCAAATAAAATTGTCTCCAAGAAAAATCAAATATATATATATATATATGTTAACAATTATTGGTGCTTTTCATTTTCATGCATAAATGTACTAATCAATCATGAATGTTGAATCAACGTTGTAATTGATTAACTTTTACAGATTCTCCTTCCAAGAAAAGGTTGAGAGCTAGCGAACCTTTGTGCTGGTCAGTGAGACAAGATGGCACAAAAGATTACTAGAATTATTTGCACTTTACAACCCTAACCAATTTAAAAAGTGCTCATTCATGATTAATTGATGCCAACATGTGTTTTGGCTCAACTATAACTTTTCAAGTCATATATTGGTCAGCAGTGAATTTTGAAATGCGCATCTTGTAAAATGCATTATTTTGTACATTACTTTGTTAGCTTCCATGTCTAAAATGATTATTTATTTTAATGGTTTATCCAATAAGTATTTTAGAGTACTTGTTAAGGTTTTTTTTTTTTATTAATTGAGAGAGAATTTATTGTCATAAATTTGATGAAAAATTATAAAAATAATTTTATAAACTCTCTCCTTAACTAATAAGAAATACACTAATTAGCAAAACTTTTATTTTAATTCATCACATGATGTAAATCCATAGTTTATTTGAAAAAAATAAAGTAGACAATATGTTTTGCGGTTGAAACTTAAAATAGTAATTCGACCTTATCAAGTCTGAGTCTCTGTAATGAATATAGGCTAACCTTAATCCTCAATAACAAATTGGCCAAAAAATAAAAATCCTCAATAACAAAGGAAAATCAATAAACTAATTCTGCATTGAAATTGCATTGACCGCACTAAGGCCCGTTGGTTGGATGTAATTTTGGTTATGTAATCTAACATTTTTCGTACCAAACATACCTTACTTTTTGTAATCTCATGAAATTATGATTTTGTTCTTATTTTTTTATCCACTTTTATTCTATTCTCACTTTTAATATAAGAACAAAATAGTTATTTTACCCACTTTTATTTCATTCACATCACAATCATATTATATATATTCTCATTTCCTCCAATATTTTCATTATCATTATTATTCTCATTCCTTCCAACATTCTTATAATCAAACGAGGTTAAACTAACAAATTTATGTAATGTGCCTCTTACTAGTTACTAGCTAGTTATCATTATTCAAGTGGTATTTCTGCGATGTAACACCTATATAATTAATATTTATTTATAGCTAGTAAAGAATTATAATTTTAATATTTGGATTTCTTTATTATTATTTTTTAATTTATTTCTTATATGTTATATATTAATAAAAAATTTAAAACAAACTTACTAAACAAAAAAAGGTGGAGTAGAATGGTGAAGAAGAAGAAGACTAGGATGCAACTTTTGCTTATTATAAGTTTCTTTTAAGTTATTTACTAGTATATATGAACAAAAATATAATGAATAAATAATCTTTTAATAAAAACACAAATACTAAAAATATAATTATTATAGATTTGGACAAAAACATAAAAAAAATTTACAAATGTTAAAAGTTTATTATAAACTTCAAGAATAAAAATATAAATACTAAAAGTATAATTATAAATTTTAGGGGCACAAATATAAATTTTTATATATTACAGAGTGTCTACATTGATTGCATTAGTATTGACCCTCAATTTAAAAGCCAAATTAAATTAGACATACCTATTTTGTTTTACAGGTATTGAGGTAATCCTATTTAAATATGAGATTCGAATAAACATATTTACCTTTAATTCGCCTGATCTAAACCAGACTTAGATAATCTAATGTAAGAATAAAGATATTCACATTAAGAATGAATGGAAAACTAAAAAACCAAGCAGAGAACAAGCGTTAATGATTGATTGTTCTAACTACCTAACCTAATAATTAAGCCATTAACAATTCAATAATAATTAAAACCACTACACAGCATGGCCATTGCGACGCATGTTCTGACTTTGAGTCAGACGAACAAGATCATCTAAACGCCTCATCTGGTCGTCTGACATCTTAAACTCTTGAGAGACATAAGGATGAAGCATCAAAGTCCCATTATTCCCATCATCATGTGCTGGAACATCACCGAGAGCATCATCCATAACCACTCCTCCCACATTGTGTTGCTGCTGGCTCCATTGAAACTGTGATGGAGAAGAAGAGTGATGATGAAACTGTTGTGGAGAAGAAGAGTGACTAACTAAGTGTGGTGGAGGAAATGACTGATTAAACTGTTCTGGAGAATAAGACTGATTAAACTGTTGTGGAGAACAAGACTGATTAAACTGTTGTGTAGATGAAGAGTGATTAAACTGTTGTGGAGAACAAGACTGATTAAACTGTTGTGGAGAATAAGACTGATTAAACTGTTGTGGAGAACAAGACTGATTAAACTGTTGTGTAGATGAAGACTGATTAAACTGTTGTGTAGATGAAGACTGAATAATCTGTTGTGGAGCATAAGAGTGATTAAACTGTTGTGGAGAAGAAGACTGATTAAACTGCTGTGGAGAACAAGACTGATTAAACTGTTGTGTAGATAAAGACTGAATAATCTGTTGTGGAGAAGAAGACTGATTAAACTGTTGTGGAGAAGAAGACTGAATAATTTGTTGTGGAGGAGAAGACTGATTAAAGTGTTGTGGAGGAAAGGACTGATTAAAGTGTTGTGGAGATGAAGACTGAATAATCTGTTGTGGAGAAGAAGACTGATTAAGTGTTGTGGAGGAAAGGACTGAAGAAAGTGTCGTGGAGATGAAGAGCGATTAAAGTGTTGTGGAAAAGAGGAGTGATGAAAGTGTTGTGGAGGAGGGGGCTGAGATGAAGAGTGATGAAAGTGTTGTGGAGAGGCATGAGAAGAAAAAGTGTGGCGTTGGCATGTATGTGGTGGAATAGAAATAGGTGGTGAAGTGGTATGATGATGGATATGGTTGGGTGTGCACATGGGGGTGGTGATATCATGGATGCTGGCTCTCCTCCTCTCCTTGCCTGCAGTGTTCTGCCTGATGAAGAACTTCTGGGCATGGCTAGCTACCTGAGTTGGTGTCCGAGTTACCACGAAAACCCGAGATATGGTCCTCCAATCTCCTTTCCCACACTTCTCCAGCCCCACCAGAACATCCTGCATCTCCACCATTTTTTATCACACATTTTAGACTCACAATACAATCACTCTTTAATTTCTACCTGTGTACATAATAATAATAATAATAATATAAACATCTCTGTTTCCTACTCTGTCCCATGCTTGTACAGCGCCTATTTTGGTGTCCATATATATTAAATAATTTAGCATCTACTCTATTAACTTTAATTACTATATTGAATTGGTGAATGTAAATCATGTTAAATAGTCCTTTTGTTTAACCCTTTTTTTAAAAAAGGGTACATATACTTGTAAACAACACTAAGGTGAATTCTCAAAATTAATTAAAAAAGCAATTTTAAAGAATAAAAAATCAAACAACTTACATATAGAAACATATAAAATATTATTTAAATTAAATATATAATAGTCATGTGAACTTTATAATAATATTTTAATCTCACCTATTTTGATTTAAAAATAACTCTTATCATCTCAAACATAAAAAAAAAAATTATTGAAACATCTCAAACAAAATAAATGCTCTTAATATTCCCTGGTAAACAAACTATATTTTTTTAAGGTTTTGCTAATAAAGACTTCTAATAAAGACCTTAAAATATTTTTAAAAGTTTGTCAAATTAGTTGAAACATAATTTTTTATTTTAAACTTGATAAAAAAATTAATAAGAATAATAAACTTTAATATCTAAAAACTCTTTCATTAATTAAGTTAGAGCACTTGTTAACAAAATTTTTTGGTTTAAATTAGAGAATCCACTGTTGGTAATAATTATGATTAATCTTCTCCTCATTGATTTTTCACTTAAAAATAAACGCTATTAAAAGTTCAATCTCTCATGTGAAGAACTGTCAATCGGATTAGAATGGATCTTATGCTGTACAGCATAGAAAAGTAAGGAGAGAGAGTGACACATAGTAGGTCCCACATGTAGGTCCTACTTATGTGTTGATCCATTTATGAGTTACTCTCTCTCCTACTTTTTTATACTGTACAACATAAGATCCATTTTACAATCGGACACTCATGTTATTAAAACTTTTTTGTTTCTGTGGTAGCAAAATTAATTCTTAAGTTCTCCTCAGCAATTCCGTATGGAGAGATAAAAGTAATACTTACTTTTCCACTTTAAAATATGGGTTTATCTAATAAGTATCTAGGTACTTGTTAAAGTTTATTTTAATTGGTATAAAGAGAATAAATTTTTTTGAAGTTAGTAAAAAATTAACTAACATATTTTTAAGGTCTTCTCATTAGTTGAAATAAAACCTTAAAGAGAGGCACCAAAACTCTTAAAATATATCATACTTTAGAGTATAAGTAGACTTTATTAGACCTATTAATTGCCCAATCATTTTTATTAACTAAACTCTAAACCAGTTTAAGAAAAAGATAAAGAGAAGAAGTCAATCAGCAATAAACAAAGTCCAATACAAGAAGGAGGGCATTAGTAATTTATAGTATTACCTGTGCTCTTCTTCAGTCCATGGGACTCCTTTCTTCCTTCCAGACTCAGTGTATCTCATTGAAGGACAGGGTCTCCTTCCATAGGGTTCTTCTGAGACTTGAAACGTAGGAGCAGAGTTCACTCCGTAATCCCACGAAAATCCAGGAATAGCCTTATCGTAATTAGGCATAACCACGAATCCCGCTTCTATGTTCTGAATATCTTCCATAAGCACTTCGATCTGCCTCTTGACGTCTCCGATCGTCTTCCCCGGCACCGCCGCCGCCACCTTCTGCAAATAATCTGCCGAGTTTTTATCGTACAACGCCAGAGCTCTCTCGAAAATCTTGTTATCCTCCGCGCTCCAACGAGAGCTCTCGTTCCTCTCGTTCTCTTCCGCCGTCAAATTAGGGTTTCTGATCATGTCCGGCGAATTCGACGGAATTCTCATTGTTCGATTAATCCGCAACAACCACCTGTTCAGCCAAGGACGCACGAACGCACGCACGCAGGCGCAAAGAACAGTGAAGAAGCGGTATGAATCAGAATAAAAACCTAATTTATACAAGAATTCTACGAAGATTGTTTCAATTCGAAATCGAACAAGAATATGTATCGATTACTTTCAGCACCGAGATCTGAGACAGAGATGACGTACGGTAGAAATTGAAAACTCAAAAAACGAACAAAAAGTTACTGAAACTGATGATTCTTATGCTTCTTCTTCTCCTGTTACGCACGCACGCACGCAGCTTCAGAGTGAAAGGTGAAGAGGAGGTGCGTGAATTTATGAAGAAGACGGAGGGAAAAGAAAACGTCGGTGAAAAGGAAAAGGAAATAGAAATAAACAAGAAAAGATATGAATCTAAATCCTAAAGAAACAATGAAAGACTAATGGAACTTAAAAAGGAGTTTTCAAATTAATCTAAATTATAATTATAATCGAAAGTAAAGGGAAAGAATGAGGGAAGAAAAAAGGAAACAAGATGAAGAAGCTGACGAACTACGATTATGGAATGTGTGCGACTTTGTAGGTTTTCAGAACTACAGCAAAACTTTCCTTTTATAATAGGTAAAATATTTTAAGTTTTTGTGCATTTAAGATTTAAGGGTATATTTTGGGTCAAAAAGTTTTAAAAGTATATATTATAATAGATATGTATACTTTCAAATATTAATTCAATTATTATATTTTTTCTATTGTTGTTTTGATTTTTTTTATTTTACTAATTAGGTTTTATTTGATTGGTTACTACACTTTTCCTATATTATGAATCATTATTTTGTTATTTTAATATAAATGTTAAATCATTAAATACTTTATGAACAAATCCCACAAAATCTTATTGAAAATTGTATTGGTTTAAATTTCCTAATTCTGTGAGATATATGGACGTTTACTCTCACTCAAGTTTTTTTTTCATTAAAAAAAAAATCTTATTGGTTAACAAAACATTTTTTTTTAAAAAAGCCCAAAACCTTATAGTAAAGTTTTTTTTTTGTCAAGATAGTAGATATAAAATAATTTTGTATAACTACAGAAACACATTCTATCCTAGAGTATTTTTTAATAACTTTAAAAATAACAAATTTAAAATTAAAATTAATTTAAAAATATATAATTAATATAATATATTTATAATTTATAACTCTTTTTTCTGGATATAAAGTTTAAAATTAAAATATATTATATTAAATTTTAATAACTAAGTTTTGAATTGATTTAAATGCTATATATAGTTAATTATTCGATATTAAAGTCACAAAATTGAGTTCAAATTTGTTCAACCCTAGTGAATATGGTAGTCAACTTCAAAAAGGAAAGTTGCCACCAAAGTTATCTTTTTATACATGTATATTGGTCAAAAACTATATTATAGGTATTAATTTTTTTTTTCCGTTAACTTTCTTGTTTCATCAATTAAAATTGAAGACTGCTTGACTAATTGCAAGTTTTACTAGGATTGAACGAAATTGATTGCATCCAAATTAAATTGAACAAAATCAATTTGTCTAAACCAAAATGGAACAAAATCAGTTATAAGATTTGATGAAATTTAGAGAGATTCAATTTAAGTATTGTTTTTACCGCTTTATAAAAAACTGAAAGTTACTTTAGTCAGCTTAAAGTTAGCCGCCAAAAGCAACGGTCGAGATTCAAGTTGAATGACAAGCAAGTGGATGATGCAGTGGGTCCTACGTACGGTCACAAATTACTGATGCTTTCTCATTGGTTAGCCTCCAAAATAATTGTAAGTTTAGGATCTCTAGGAGGTGGACCGTTTAGGGAGTCTCAGATTTCAACACGTGTCAAATCCTCATTGGTAGAATCTCTTGAAAAGGATGCATTGCGATACCGAGGGAGACAACCTCAGATCCTTCAATTTTTGTTTTCATTACTTATAAGAATAATATTGTCTATCACTCAATTATTTTTAAAAATTTTCAATCAATTGAATGGTTTGTTTAAATCATTTCATTCTATCTCACACTCTTCAAAACTCTCAACCAAGTTCTAAGATTGCGTTTGGTATACAAAAAGATATGTAAAAAAAGTAATGTAAAATAATTGTAAAGATAACAAATTGTTTGGTATGAAATAAAATAAGAGAGAATGTTTGTAATGTAAAATTTGTCAGGAGACTAAAATATTTTTATTATTAATTTTTTAAAATAAAAAATTTTATATACAAAAAAGAAAGTGAAGGTGGGTGAATGGGGTCGTGGTGGCTAACGGTGATAGTGGCCGGAGGTGAGTGATGATGGTGGTCAATGGTGATGGACGGTGGGTGGTGGTGATAATAGTGCACCGTGTGGTGGTGAACCATGACTATTTCACTCAAATTATTCATATTTAGGGATGGCAATGGGTAGGGTACAGGGAGGATACTGCAATCCCCGGACCTGGCCCAGAAACTCGATTTTTCCCCGTCTCCGACCGGGTATAAAATGTGAGACCTATCCCCGGACCTAGAGGTGTCAAAACGGGCCGGCCCGGGCCCTAGCCCGTTTGGGCCCTAATTATTTAGGGCCGGGCCGGGCTGGCCCGTTTTCAAAACGGGCCTAGTTTTCTTTAGCCCGACCCGGCCCTTTTAGGGCCTAGGGCCGGGTCGGGCTAGCCCTTTTTTCTTTTTTTCTTTTTTTTAAAAATTGATATTTTAATAATAATTATTATTATGATGTGTTTTATTTATTTTTATTATTTTGTAAATTAATTAATACAAAAATTAAATGTTAGATATTATATAAAAGTTTATGCAAAAAATGCTGAAAAAAAATTTTAGAATATCTTTTCATTCTTTTAAAATATCTCTAATCAAAATAAATTTAGTTGTGTAAATAATGTTTTTCAACATATTGGTGTTATGTGTTTTGTGTTTTCTTCCTTTTTTAATAAAAAAATGAATTAGTTTATTTACTTTCACAAAAAAACAATACTTGATTTATTAGTAGTGAGTGAATAGCTAATAAATGAGTAAATGACTAAGTAAGTATAGATTAAATATGTTAAGAATTTTTTATAAAAAAAATATTAAGATTTAGGCTAATAAAATAATAATTTAAAAACTTAATTTTTTTAAAAAAATGGGCTAGCCCGGCCCGGCCCGGCCCTAGTCCGTTTTGACCTTAATTGTTTTAGGGCCGGGCCGGGCCGGGCCGTTTTTAAAAACGGGCCCAAAATTTTTCAACCCGGCCCTATATTTTTCTAGGGCCGGTCCGGGCCAGCCCGTAGGGCCCAGCCCATATTGACACCTCTACCCGAACCCGTCGAATACTTAAATCCCCGGACACCGGACCCGGAAAATTTATTATTTTTTCTACAAATCATAAATTTAATTATTTCAAATTTAAAAAAAAAACTTCAAACATACAAGTATTGAATACACAATCATAAATTTAATTATTTATAATTTTTAAAAAAAACTTCAAACACACTAAATAAAAAGTCTAGGTTTTGAACCTCTGTAAAATGGAAATGTGTGTGAATTGTGATGAGGGTGAGGCACGCGTGTGGGTACTGGACTACGGGGTAAGTATGAGATGATATGTAATTTTTTTTAATATTTATATATAAATAATATATAAAAAGTATTTATATATAAAATATTTATATAAAAATACTTATATATAAAATATTTATATATATATTATATCACCGGGTTCCGGGTCCGGGCTGAATACCCCCTTACCCGTCCCCGGACCCAAAAATTTACCCGTTAAAATCTCCGGACCCGGACCCAGACCCATTTTTTTAGTACCCAGACCCGGACCCAACGGGTAATTTTATCGGGTACCCGTTGGTCCCGGGTAAGATTGCCATCCCTATCCATATTACTCAAAATGCTTCATAACACTTGCATAATAACCAATGTTGTAAAAACCGAACCGAACAAAGACTCGGACAAGTGTTCGGTTCATGGTTTGATCGGTTTAACCGGTCGAACCGATGACGCAATAACTAATAATAATAATAATTCTTAATATATAAAATAACATCACTCAAAATTTAGGTTTTAATATACATAATTTTGAAGTTTTAAATTACATAACTTCTCAAGTTTAATTTTTAAGACTTGTCAAGCTTTGAAAGAACTTAATCAAACCCAATATGAAATTATTGATAATAATAACTTTTAAATTTTAATTTTTAAGATTTCTCTAATTTCTTTTTTTTATGTAATTTGTCCTTTTTATTTTTAATTTTTTTAAAAAAATAAATTTGGGACCGGTTGACCGGTCCAACTCCGATTAAATCCGGTCCAACTAGAAAAACGGTTTATGGGTCCAATCGACTCGCCTTTGTATTCGGTTAGCGGTTGAACCGGTCGGACCGTCCGGTCCGTTTTTTACAACATTGATAATAACAATACTTCCATGACACTTATACATAAGTACATAACCATACTTCCAGAAGAGGTTCTTGAGATAATAAAAACATTTGTTTAGTTATGATTTAACTTAAAATGTTATCAAGCAAATTAACGAAATAACTATATTGCTAATGATTTAACCTGTGGAGGACCAATTTGATAATAGTAATCTATAAAATGACTTGATTAATAAAAGAAGTGTGAGGGATCAAAATAGTATTTTAGTTATATTAAATTAACTCAATTCATATTTGAATTTTATTAGAGATATATATGAATATGATTCTCCAAGATTCACATTGGATATGGTTCGATTAGAATGTATGATATTATAAAAAAATTATTATATATATTTGTTCTTTTAATTAATTTATTTTCTGAAACTATTCTTTAATTTATTATATATATATACATATGTGCCTAAAATTTAAATAGCAGACATATTATTTTTAATCTGCTTTTTTAATATACATTTACAATTAAATATAACTAAATCGTGATTAAATATTTATTTGAAAACAATGGGTTGTGAAATTCCAAAATTGCCCCCCATTTTCTATCTTCAATTAGCTCCACTTCTTTCATTTTCAACCCAATCATCGCATGTGGAATGCTGCTGCTCCATGACTCCTTGTCCCTCAAATTACCTTTGTGCTCCCTTGGGGAAAATGAAAGTGTCTTCGTTTCTATTTGCACATTAATTAATAATTTTAAGGATTTAAATGCAATATTGAAAATCAGGAATACAATATAACAAAAATTATATACATATTAAAAATATAATTATTATAAATTTAGGGTTAAATTATAAAATTGTTTCACATGCTAAAAATGTAAATATAAAAAAAATGTAAAGACTATAGAGTAAATAGAAAAAAGACATAAGATCCCACGTGTTACCATCAGATTGACCGATGATTGTATTGTAGAATCATCCTTATATTTCCATTTATCTCATATTTTTAGTTATGTAATTTTCCAAAACAACATTTACTGTTGTACCAATATATTGTTGTTCTCATAAAAAGAAGGTATTACCTAGCAAAATGATTCTGTTAAATTTATGCAATTTATTTACTTAAAAAGTGTGAAATTTGTAGTTAAGTTCTAATTTTAAAAAAAATTCATAATAAGAACCATAATTTAAACTTTAAAGCCTAATAGTAATAATGGATGTTTGTAGCTCTGAGCCTCTGAAGCAACATATTATTTTTCAAAAGAGACACTAACCTGTTTAACCTTATTTCCCTCCTTTATAATATTATAATTTTAAAATGAACAATAAATATTTAAATAAACCACTTTGAATGATCAAACACTTTCTTTGGCATTACGTTGGAGAGTATCAATCATGTACGTTTTAATAATAATTAAAAAATAACATACACAAACACATTTGAATGCATTAACATTATTTTCTTTGGCATTATGTAGATGATCATTAATTGATTATGTTTATTGGTCAATATGCAAGTACAGATGTAAACAAAATAGGGAAATTGTTAAACTATTGAACAAAATGTCAAGCCACCACTTCCCAAAATTAAACTATTTATTATAAACAATACATTATTTGGTGCCTCTTTTAATTGTTTATGCGCTATATACTATATACTATATAGTGATGTATGTAAATGCAGTGGGACCTACTACTACTACTACTAATCATTATTAGTTTAAAAAAAACTAATAATAATTAGCATTGAAGAGTATAATTGGAATTGTTTGATTTAACAATCCACGCATTATCCGTTGTATTAAACCAAATTTGAGATGTAAGAATAAAAATTTAGTATTATAGGAATGTTAAATTATTTAATATTAATACTAATAATAATTTATACTAATAAAGACTTTATATTTTGAACATATTAAAATTATTTGGTAATTTTATTTAAAATTTAGCAAATGTACATGTGTATGTTGTCCCTTGGTGGTCCTGTAGGGATGATGGGGCATCTCTTAAGTCTTAAGTATGAACTGACAATTGTTTTGATATGAAATAGAATAATAATTAATAAATTAATATCATTTAAACTACAGTACTAATATTTTTTAAGATTAAATACAATACAAATTTATTCTGAAAATAATAGATATTAAAATATAAAATAAACTTTAAAGTTGCATAATGTATAAAAAGTAAATTAATATAGAATTTAAGTTTTAAAAATAAAAACTAATTGACATGATTTTGTCAAATCAACGTTGATGAATATAATTAGTTGTAAATAAAATGAAATGAATAAATTAAAAGGGTTTTGATAGGCCTAGCAAGCCCACTAATAGTTTCTATAAAAGGAAAGATTCCCTCTCGCATTATGCTTTCCTATTAAAGTAAAAGATGAGAAGTCTCTTGCCATTGCGACTGTACGTTCATCTAATCATGTGCGCTCCTGAAAATCCAACCAATTATGGATCCACTTAATCCTAATCCATCTATCTCTCTTTATTTATTATTTTAAAAAATTCGTTCCTGAATTGTTGGTCAAACTATTATTTAGTCTTTGAATTATCAAAAATATTATTTAGTCCTTAAAATTTTAACTATGTCAACTATTTAGTCTCCAAATTTAACAAAATACTATTAGTCTCCGAGTTTGTAACTATGTCAACTATATATTTAGTTCCCAAACTTGGCAAAATACTATTTAATCAACGAATTTGTAACTCAGTCAACTATAACGGGTAACAGTCAGAAGACTAAATAGTCTATGTTACTTTTTTATCAAAATGTTCATATTTTGAATGTTTATAAACTGTAATGCTAATTATTATTTAATTCATACAAAAGTTATTCGAAATTGAATCCGGTGCAATTAGCTTTCGTGCAATTACTTTAAAATACACATTTTTTGCTTCATTTTTGAAGTACTAATAGGGACTCACACTAATAAGGACATAATCATGAATGTATTAAGGATAAAATTTTTATCAATATTGGCAAATATCATCGTCTTAAATAGATTAGGGACTAAATTGTTATTAATATTGATAAATAGTCTCACAAGGCTATTTAGTTATGATATTTGCCACTATTGATAAAATTTTGTTTCTAATCCATTAATGGTAGATCCTTATTAGTGTAGGTCCCAAAATTACTTCACAAACGAAACAAAAAATGTGTGTTTTGAAGTAATTGCACCGTAATTGCACCGGATCTTATTTCAAGAGTATTCAATCTTTAAATTCATAATAAATTTTAATTATAATAAATTTATTTGTTAAAAATGATTATAGATTAAATTGGTTCATTATAAATAATTATATGATTACATATTTATATTGTTTAAAAAATAAATCTTTTTAAGGATATTGTATTCATTTTAAATTTCGATAGAAGTTTCAGTACTTTTTAAAATAAAAGGACTACTGTATGATAGTTTCAGTACTTTTTAAAATAAAAGGACTACTGTATGATATATATATATATGTTCATTTATTAATTAAAAGAGATAATTAATGAGTATATATATTTTTTTGAAATTTGTATCAAAACAATTTACAAGTCTAAAATACTCAGTTCCTTTAAAAAATAATATAAAAGAATTGAAAGGCTTTCAAAATTATATATTAACATATATAAAAATATAAATTGAAATCATGGGAAGAGAGTAAGTATAGAGTAAGATTTGAATTAATTTGGATTGGGCTCTAACTAATTAATCATTTTTATATTATATTTAAAAATTAAATACATTATAAATACGAATTGCAAGACGGATATATACCTTGCACTACTTAATACCGATAGTAATTAGTAATTTATTATTATCAACATATTACATATATATATATAATATTCTTTCAAATGAGAAATTTAAATAAATAAAGATAAAGATAAGTTTTGCGTTAGAATTTACATATTACATCCAATCCTATTACAACAGCGATCTTATTCCTATAGAACATTAATTCCTCAGTTCCAATATTTATCTATTTAAAAAAACTAAAGACGTACCATTCGATATCATCATATTCAGCATTCACCGATTAATAATTCTTCATCAAATCAGTAAATTAAATCTGTGCATCTTCTTCTTCGTATTCAATGGGTTCTTCAAAATCAAATTTCCAAAATCATCCTACTGCATACTTTGCATCATCATCATCATCATCTTCGTCTCAACCTTCAAACTTGCCTCCTCCTTCTAACATGATGCCTTATTTTAACATTCATCATCATAATTTTCATTCAAGCTCGAATATTATTAGCCCAATAATGTTCATGCCTCATCATCTTCCTGATCATTCTTCTGATCAGTTTCCTCCACCACCAGTTTGGATACCATATAATAATAATAACAATGTTTTTAAAACCGGACCGGTCATTGAACCGGTCGAAGTACTGGTTCACGGTTCAATGGTCGAACCCGTGGCATTTAAAATATATATTTTTAATTAATATACCTAAAACTATATCGTACACAAATTATATACTTCATAATTATATGTTTTCATTCGATCAAGATGATAAGAAATAGAACAAGTTGCCAAATTACTCAATATCATATTTAAACTCTTCAAATAAGTTCAGGATCATATATTTAAGTCTCAAACTTATCACAAAACAAACACTAATACTGAAATAGAACAATCCTTACAACTACAAGTCACAACAAATTTCAATAAATATTAAATCATAAACAACACAATTAAAAAAAAAAAAAAAGAACAACCGGTCCACCGTCTAAACCACCGGTTCTGACCGGTTTGACCGATTTTATACCTGACCGGTTTCATTGGTTATTCCGGACCGGACTGGCAGCCGGTTTACCGATTTTCCGGTTTTCAAAACAATGATAATAATAATATCAACGGAATTAGTTGAAGTATATGTTCCCGCTAATAATAATATTCCACCTAATTATGATTTTTGTATAAATCCTCAATTAATTCAATATTTCAGCCCCCGATGCCACCATCACCTGCTAGTTCTTATTATTTATTATGTGGTCATCAAATTGTTACCCCACAAAGGACGAGTTGAAAAATAGGATAGTGAACCAGATTGAGTACTATTTTAGTTATGATAATTTGGTTAAAGATTTGTACCTGAGGAGCGAGATGGACCAATATACGGCTGGGTTTCCTATTGATGTCATTCTAGGGTTCAAGAAGTTAAGGATTTTAACTTGTAATTTTACGTGATATATTGAATGTTCCTTCCTTCTTCTTCTTCTTCTATTGTGGAAGTTAAAGGTCGCAAGTCCGGCCTCGTCGAGATTGGAGAGATGGATCCTCCCTCCTGATTTTCAGCTTCCTTACAATACTAATGTCAGAAGAGGATCAAATGAAGTGCATCATCAAGACCAGACTGTTAAATAAAAATCAAATTTTGTGTCCATACTGTAATAATTTCATTCAACGGTACGGTTCATGTTGTGCACTTTGACGTGGGATACCTGATCCAAAATCAAAAATTCAATTCTTGGAATTCTTGAAGGAAGAACAAGCATATGCATGTGTCTTGGATTATAATAGGCTTAAATTTTAATTGTGATTACTTTGAGTGTGTGTAGAAGTTAGGAATTTCAATGTTTTATTGTGACTTTGGTAAGAAGACGCACGGTATATGGTTGTATTTACTTTATTGTATATAAATTCTCTTGCTAATTCCTGATTAATAACATCATATTGATTCCAATCTTGTCATATTATTTAGCGTTCTCTTTGCATTTATATGTGAGAATATTAAGTTTATTCTAATTAACTAAACGAATGAAAATTTTTATTAGGTTTTTGTTACGTTTGAACCCCAGTATTAGTTTCGAGATAAATCCTTGCATAGTTTTTTTGGGATAAAAAACAATTCATAGAATATATGAAATATATTGGGCAACAGCTTTAATTACCACTTCTTTACCTATTTTTGACAATAATTTTTCTTTTCATCCCTACAATTTATTCCATGTCTTTTTTTTTTTGACAGATTTAAATGAATATACCCTTATTCCTTCCTATCAAAGTTAGCAATCCCAGTTACTTTTTATTGAGAATGTATCTAGTGTTTGGCTTTTCTATACATTAGTATGCTAAACTGGCTTTTTTTAATAGTTTTCTTCACTTTTTTTTATTTAAACTTGAAAAATTATAAATTTTTTCTAAAGAATAAGAGTTATAGACATAAAAAATAAATAAATTCCATACAAATAAGGATCTACCGTGAATGGTTTAGGAATCACCTTTGTTATGGACTAAAAAGTTAGTTCCTAATCTATTCATAGTAAATCTCGATTTATGTGGAGTTTAAAATTTTTTTTGTATTTATGTCTTTCATACTTTAGATATTCTTTAGAAAAAGTGAAGAATTTCTTAAATTTAAATAAAAAAAGTGAAGAAAACTATGAAAAAATTGGCATAACATACTAATGCATAAAAGAACCAAACACGGATGTATTCTCCTTTTTATTATAGGCCTGATGTTTAATTTTCAACTTACTCATCTTTAATATACGCAATTGCAACGCCTTGTTACAAATTGGGTTAAAAAATAGAGCTAATTTTTCAAAATTACACTACCCGCTTTTAGGAAAATTAAATTGTCATTTGCAACACAAAAGATGAACGATACCAAGAGCTTGAGCTAACACCTTGACCCCTAATAATTTTATTCTCTGAAATTTAACATAGAACTAAAGTGTTCAGCACATAACAAAAACATATAGGGGGACCAAGTCTGAAATTTTCATAATTTTCTTCACTTTTTTTTATTTAAATTTAAAAAATTGTAAATTTTTTCTAAAGAATAAGAGTTATAGACAAAAATAATAATAATAATAAATTCCACACAAATAAGGATCTACCGTGAATGGTTTAGGGACCACTTTTATTAGGGACTAAAAAGTTAATCCCTAATCCATTCTTAGTAAATCTCGATTTATGTGAAATTTTTAATTTTTTTGTATCTATATCTTTCATATTTTAGAAATTCTTTAAAAAAAAGTTTACAATTTTTTAAATTTAAATAAAAAAGATAAAGAAAACTATGAAAAAAAAGTCAGCCTAACATACTAATACATAAAAGAGCCAAACACTGAATCCATTCTAAGGATACAATCTTGGTGAAGATTTCCTATGAGGAATAAATCTATCACACTCATTGATCCTAATTTGAAAGTATAGTAACACATGTCATTATCATAAAGTTATGTAATATGTATACCATAAATATAGAATTTTCAAGCAATTTATGTTCATATTTTGAAACGTCTCTTATAATAAATGGATGGGCATTTTACAAATACTTTCAATCTTTGATTTGCATTGTTTGCATATATAATTACATTAGAAAAAAAAAAAACTCTATAAGAGATTGGACAAAATATGCAAGTACAAATATAACAATTATGAATTAACAAGGCAACAAATGAAATAATGAAATTACAAAAAGATTAAAAAAAGAAAGAAGAAGAGTGATGAAACATTTGGTGTTAAAACTCTTATTATTCCACTATGAGCTTTTTTCTTGTTAATTTGAAGATGTTGCCACTTGCCAAAGCCTTTATGGTTTCTTCCTCTTCCTCTTCCTCCATGGAAATATTTAGTCCTCTTAGCACTCGGGAAGATCACTTGGAGGTGGAAGCAAAGACTCATTTGGTCCTTTCCCATTGTCCACTACAAATGCCATCTTCAATCCCCATGTTGTGTGAATTTCCAAATGGCAATGCATAAACCACACTCCTACCAAACACAAATAACCAACACACAATCCCATTAAAATTGTATAAATTTCAATCTAAATCACTCTCACACATTATCCATGTTTTTTTAAAAAAGGTAAATGCATCTTTCATACTAAAATTGTATTTTAATTTTGTCACAAAAATTTCAAATTGTTATTAATTCTATTTCAACTATTAATGTTATACAAATTATTATCGGAATGATGACATGACATAACGAGAGAATATTGGAATTATGGAATACTAAAACTTTGGTATTCTCTCAATTTCTTTATCTGCAATTTATTAATTTTAATAAAAATTTGGTCATTAAATTATTCATGATAAATTTTATTATTGAATAATAATAATTTAATGTTAAATACTTAAATTCATGGCAAATATTTAGTCAATGCAATAATAATTTTAATTCATGAGTCATGACTGAAGACGACTCAATTCTTTAAATTTAATATTAACTTATCATTCAAAATTCGCCATAAATTTTCTATATTAATGTGAGTAATGAACAAAGATAAAAGAAAAGACCTTGTTGAGCCATGATAAATTGTTAATGTTACGTGATCATTAAAAAATAGCAACTCGAATGAAATTAATTAGAAGTTAAAAAAATGAAATAGATTGGAATTTGAACTATAAAAAAAAGTTGAGGAATGAAAATGATGAATTCTAGAGAATATAATGTATATACCTGGATTATCAGCTCTGAATCTAATAGCAGTCCATCCACCAGCAGGAACACCAACTGTATTTCTCTCCACAGGATCCACGAGGTTGAATTTCTTGGGATCCTTCTTGGGATCGAAGTTCCCTATTCCCCTACCTATCACAAAGAAATTGAATCCATGAAGATGAATCGGATGGTTCTCAGGCGCAATCATTCCCGTATCCTGCAACACCAGCTGAACCGTAGAGTTTACGCGAGCCTGTACACCCTCGTCCCTCTCGTCGTCGCGAAGTTCGCCGGCGGCGTGCCGGTGAAGTTGAACATCACCGGGGGCTTCCCGGGGAAATCGTCGGTGAAGACGCCGCTTATGTTGAAGAAATGTGCCTGGAGGAGAGAGATCTTGGGCATCACGAAGGAGACGTTGTTGAAATCGGCCACCACGCGGCTCCCGTTCGCGCAAGTGGCGCAAGGGTTGATTCCGAGGCTGACGGTGAAGAACAAGGAGTGGTCGATCTTGAGTGGGACCAGTGCAGGGAAGGTGTTTGAGTTTAGGCTTCTGAGAGAGTCGGTGAAGCTTGTGGCTACTGGTGTGGCGTTCTTGGGAGGGAGGGAAGTGAGGGTGGTGAGGGAGGAGCCGAGGGTGTTTGAATAGTGTAATGTGGCTGAGGCTGTGATGTTGTCTACTAGGATGGGAGCATCCATGAAAGGGGATGCTGCGACTAAGTATTTGCCTGTGCCTCTGTTGGTTGTGAGAAGCACGTTTGTGGTCTGGCCTGGTGCTATGACGATGGTGTCTGTTTTGAAAGGCTTTGTGTAGACTGCATCAACCTCAACTACTGTGAGTTGGTGGCCTGCTATCTTGAAGAAGAGCTCCTCATTAAGTGCAGCGTTGACGATTCTCAACAGGTAGGTGTTTCCCTGTTCAACTTTAAAATTGAATCCTCCTGAACACGAAGGAAAGTTGATAGTAAGGAAATAGAACCATCACATTCACATGTATGAAAAATTTTGCTCGATCATCATTGGGTCCCACGTATTTCTTGAATGTGGGCCTAGATCAATTGCTTTTATCTCTTAAAAAATGACAGGGTAGAGTAGATTTCTTCAGTTTCATAAAATTATAGAAGAATGGTTAGATAATTTTCTAGTGAAATTCATTTTATCTCTACTGAAGAGCAAGATTTTTTTGCTATTACCTTGTGATTGACAACCTTGGACAGGCCCTGGGTGACCATTGATGGTGTGAGCATCAGAAACATTAGGGGCCAACCCAGATTTTAAAGCTTCATTGATAATAGCCTCTGTATCCGATTTCCACCATTCACCTAAAACAAATTGAAATATAATGAGAATTATGAAGTATAATTTTCATCCTATTTCTATTTGACTAATCTAAAATTCACAGAGAGGTTAGGTGAGCAGGGAAAAAAAAGAAAGGCAGTGGAACTGACCCAATACAATAACTTGTTCCATGTGGGGCCTGGGAAATGGGTAAGGAACCCCAAGCTTGGGCAAGATGACCAAGGCACCATGGACAGTGGCCCTAAGCCAGAGGATATGTGCATGCCACCATAGTGTGCCTCTTTGGCCTGTGAGGGTGAAGTTGTACACATAAACCTGGCCTGGTTGAATTGGGCATTGGGTTATGTATGCTGGCCCATCAGCCCAACCTGTCCTTAGCTGTCTAACACCATGCCTGAAAGAAGTTTTACTCTCAGGAAAATTCTTACCTATAGATACATACATATATATTACTACAAAAAATAAGTAAATCAAATCAATCATAAAAGCACCCACCAGTGGATGCTGACGTTGTATTTGACATGGTTGACCACCTTAACCAGAACTGTATCATCTTCCCTAGCATAGATGGTGGGACCAGGGAATTTTCCATTGATGGTAACTATGGGCTTTGTTGAACACAATCTTGTGGCATTCTTCATCACCACCTGTATATTACATTAGCCAATGGCCAACGTGCAGGACATGGAGTCAGTGTAACTGCAGAATGCATTCTTGATCCATACAACTTTCACCAAACTTGAGTGCCTTGCTCAACTATACCATCAGCACTTTGCTGTTTGGTAAAGCATTGCTGAGTCATATTTTGTAGACACTTGGCCTCTGGCTAATCCAACTAGTGGAAAAATATATATATTGTTTTACGGGCAATGATTCGTAATCTAATATATCAATACCCTGCTAGACATTATTATCGATTGTTAGATGAATTTAGATGTTCGTGTGTCTCGTGATCAATATAACTATCAACTAAGCATGGCACTGATTATGAATATCATAAAATTTTTCTTGTTTTACGACTTAGAAATTTATCTGAATCATTTACTCGCATGTGTCTTAACATGAAGTATTAATTAGCTTAAAAATAATTAATATTCTTTATGGATAAGTTCTTCTTGTGGGTCTGTCACTAAAAACAGCAAAAAGTGAGCCACCTCACATTTTGTGAAGGAAAACTCGTGTGTCAGAAATTAGTCATGATTGGTAAAAGGGCAAAGTCTCTAAACTAATTTGTAAGAAAATAGTTTTTTTTTTTTGCCAATAGAAAATAGGTTCAATCAAACAACTATATGGATATTTATTAAGAGATAATTTTGCTTAGCTATCACTAGTAAGGACAAATTGGATGTTAATAAGGTGACTATGCCAACAGAAAAGGACACTAAAAATTTTACTTTCATAATTAATGGCTTTTCAAATAGATCATTTGAAAACAATGATTACTTCCATAACCTCGAAATAACACTGTTGCATGTACTAATCTTCGAAGAAGAGACATAGCATTTAAAGCTCTTAGTTCTTACTTCTTTTCATGTACTAATATTTGAACTGCAGAGTGTCATTCCCTTCTGAACATATAGACATCTATCAGTTGAGACTTAGCTAGAATCTAATTCATTCAATTTCAAAACTCTAAATTCTCATTCTAGTCAATATTGTTGCAATCTATTACTCTAATATCAGAAAGTATTGAAATGTGGCACTTCATTTGATCTTGATGTATATAAAATACGAAGAATTGAACTTCATTTTCATTCCATTTCTACTCCTTCATTATGGTTTCATGCATAGAGAGATAAAATCTACATTATAATGCACTTACGTTGAACTTGTAGTGCCTAACCCTGGCTTCCACGAGAGAGGAAGCAAGCAAGCTGCTGCTAGCAGTATGACTCGGATCCACATTGCTGCTGCCATAGCCATTTCTTGTTCTCTCTCTCTCTCTCTGTGTTCACTGATCACACAGAAAGAGGTTCTTCTGTTCTGTTCTCCTTTGATGGCTGCTACGAAATGGAACTGACCTTATATAAAGAGGTATGTTACGTACTCTCTCTGCTGCAATGTCCTTTTAGTCAGTTGGTTGGAGGAATACTAATTCAGACGTAAGGTCTATGATATGAGTATACAAATACAAAAAAGAAAAGAAAAAAACTAAATTGAGAAGAAAATGAAAAAGCTGGCTAGAAACTTCCGTTATTTTCTTGTGTATTACATAAAGTAGTTATCCATCAAACTAAGTCATCTTTAGAAGCTAAGCTAGTTGTGTTTCTGGGTGATCCCCCCTTTTCTTTCTTTTTCTACTTAACTAGGTGGTCTGATGCTGGTTTGGTCCAACCATATTGGGTAAAGTACAAATCCCATCTAACATATATACCAATTGGAATTGGTGGAATGTAATGGGATATACAATTTTGTGCCTGACAAATTAAGTCAAGGAGATGTGACATAGACACACAAATAATAAACAATAGCCATTTCAAGTATCGAGAACTAACTTCCCTAGTTTGTCTGTGGTATTATTGGTTGTTCCAAACCTAATTTTGCACAAAGTAACAACTTTTAGAAAAATAGAAATATAGATAAATGGGTAACATTTAGTATTTGAAATGTGTCTCAGTGTTTTTATTAGATAAGTTGAGATGTTTTCATACAATAATGATTTATTGTGTTTTTTAAGTAAAGAATATCATTTTTTATGGGTCAAAACACCCTGTGGAGAATATGTGGAAAGTGAAGTTGTAGCAACAACTTCATACAGTAATACATAATATATAATATATATATATATAGGTCTAGTGGGAAATGTTTCAATGGTTTTGTTGTGCAAGAAAGGGATGAAGTGGGATGAAGTAGGTGAAATGTAACAAGCACTATAAGGAGTGTTAGCCCAACAAAAAAATTAAAAATTGGTGAAAAATGGCTTTCAGGGATTGCTGGCAGATCTTAAATTCCATTAAAAAAAATTAAAGAAGTTTCTTCCTGAAAGCTAAAGATTTGAGGATTGTTTGTTAGCAGTTCATCTCATTAAACTAATCATACTCTCTCATCACATGTTGACCGTTTCCCATTGATTAGTTAATTGCCAGTTTACCACCACGCCTTGCTTATTTTCTAATTGCTGCCGCCTTTTCAATCTCACTAGTAATTACTACAATATTAAATAAATCATATTTCTTAAAAGTTCTTCTATAATTACATTCCAACCGATACATTTCTAGGATCATGAATGTTTTCTTTCTACTTCATAATTTATTGTACATATGGTTCTTTCTGTGTTCAATTGAGTATCGTGTATGTATATAAACAGCATTTTTTTTTAAAAAAATGCTTCCCATGTGCACAATGTGGATAATCATGTTCTTTATTCTATGGTAGGTCCTTGTGTCCTTTTAAATCTATAGTTTAATTAATTTTTATGGATTCCAATAACTGTTATTTTAAAAAGAAATTTCGAAAATTACTAAGCAATTTGTATTTAGTCAAATATTTTGATAAGTATTATTATTAATATTTGAGAAGCACATTCAATTTTTTAAAAAATTCTCTTTGGTTAATATTAAAAATTAATTTTAATATTTAAAATGATACTATCACATGAAAAAAATTAGTTTGAAATTAATATTATTTAAATACTTAAATAATAATTTTAGATTGTTATTTGATTACTTGTAATTAAATTTTTATTTCTAATTTGAAGAATAAAATATAATATTTTCAATATTTAAAAAAATAAATACATATAAATATTCTATGTTTTGATTTATGTATCATGATAATACAACACACTTTGTAGATTTTAATATGATAATTTATATGCATAAGAATATATCATTCACATTTTTTTTGGGTAAATTACCCCCAAAAGAATAAGTAAAAAAAATTATCTTTTATTATATATATCTTATTTAGACCTAGGAGTTTCAATTTTTCCAGGCCAAAAAAAAGGAGTTTCAATTTTAAAATTCTTTTCAATAGCGGGAATTTTTTTTACCAAGTGGTTGGTTGGAATGATAGGTATTTTATTCCTCTTGAGCAAGTTCTCGCGTTCGAGTCTTGTGTACAGAAAAATTTCTGTTAGGAGAGCTCTACCCTCGTTATGGGATCTCAGCTAGCTTGAATATAATTGCCTTCAGTAAGAGGATACCTGTAGAATTTTTTTTTAATTACCACTAAGAAGTGGTTTATTTATTTATCTATTTTCAAAAGATGTTTGGTTAAACACCTTTGTTTTTTTATTTTTTATTTTTTAAAAATAAATTCATTTCATTTAGGAAAAAAACTTAACCAGACAGGAGTCAGTTCTTGACGTGTTTTTGACTGAAGTTTAATATTTTTTGGTCAATTAATAAATATTTGCAATAGATTTGGATCATAATCAATTGGGCCGATCGCCTTTGTCGTAGAAAAATTGTAAGCCCATCTGTGTTTTTTGGACAAAGTAAACCCATCTGTTGATATTTCATTAACTCGATATAGGATTGTAGGACTGCGTAGTATTTTTACTAGTCTTGAGTAGCTATATAGGCCTATAGCTCCTATATTGTATAGCCTATGTTTTTTTTTTGCTGAATGAAATTCATCTTCTAACAAAAAGAGAAAGTCTGTGATAGGGTTGCCATTAATTTTAGAAAGGATAATGTTATGGCCAGTGAATTTTGATTCATCAATTTTTTGTTATTAGATTTTTTTAAAATTTGTATCATCTTAAATTAAAAAAATTATATTTTAACACAAATCTCGATAATAAAAATTGATAAACCAAACTCACAATCATTCATAACATTACCTTTTGGAATACATAGATGTCTGGTTGTGTAGTTGTCATTTTCCGTAATCAAATTGTGGGACTGAACATCCTCTCCAAATGTTGTCTCGCCCATGGACCATTTTATCGTGTTCACACTAAACTTGTCACCAATTTTTTTAAAATAAATTAATTATAGAATCATATAAATATTTTAAGAAACTTTTCTTTGAAATTTATTTCTAACATGCTTAGGAAACTTCACTCAAAGGGCAAAGGCCCTATCCTCGCATCTAGTTCAGGGCCTTTATTATGTTTTGGCTTTATATTTGTTTTTAGGCAAAAGTACTTTTCCTAACCCAACGTTTGGGGGTTCTGTCAGTTTCGACCCTAACATTTTTTCACTGTCAATTGTACCCCTGAACGTTTTACGTTTCTGCCAATGTCACCATTTTCACTAACACCGTCAAATATTTAACATTTTTTGCTGACGTGGCATCCTATGTAGCAAAACGTTTTTTTTTTCTGTCAATTGTAACCCTAACATTTTACATTTATGCCAATGTCACCTTTTTCACTAACACCATCAAATATTTAATAATTTTTGCTTACGTGATCCTATGTGGCAAAAATATCTGACTTGGTATATTTTTTTCCACATCAGATTTCCTACTCATCTTTTCCCCATCAAAGTTGTGTCGTTTTGACCTCGGCCTATTCCTTCTAAAATATAACTCAAACGCACGCGCTATTTTGCTCATAAAAACATCGGAGACGTTATCCATTCTCTACTTTGTTGGAGACGTTCCCATCTACTTTGTAGAGACGTTACCCTAAAATAGATAATGGATAACGTCTCCGATGTTTTTATGAGCAAAATAGCGTGTGTGTTTGAGTTATATTTTAGAAGGAATAGGCCGAGGTCAAAACGACACAACTTTGATGGGGAAAAGATGAGTAGGAAATCTGATGTGGAAAAAAATACCAAGTCAGATATTTTTGCACATAGGATGTCACGTAAGCAAAAATTATTAAATATTTGATGGTGTTAGTGAAAAAGGTGACTTGGCAGAAATGTAAAATGTTAGGGTTACAATTGACAGAAAAAAAAAACGTTTTGCTACATAGGATGCCACGTCAGCAAAAAATGTTAAATATTTGACGGTGTTAGTGAAAATGGTGACATTGGCAGAAACGTAAAACGTCAGGGGTACAATTGACAGTGAAAAAATGTTAGGGTCGAAACTGACAGAACCCCCAAACGTTGGGTTAGGAAAAGTACTTTTGCCTAAAAACAAATATAAAGCCAAAACATAATAAAGGCCCTGAACTAGATGCGAGGATAGGGCCTTTGCCCTTTGAGTGAAGTTTCCTAAGCATGTTAGAAATAAATTTCAAAGAAAAGTTTCTTAAAATATTTATATGATTCTATAATTAATTTATTTTAAAAAAATTGGTGACAAGTTTAGTGTGAACACGATAAAATGGTCCATGGGCGAGACAACATTTGGAGAGGATGTTCAGTCCCACAATTTGATTACGGAAAATGACAACTACACAACCAGACATCTATGTATTCCAAAAGGTAATGTTATGAATGATTGTGAGTTTTGGTTTATCAATTTTTTATTATCGAGATTTGTGTTAAAATATATTTTTTTAATTTAAGATGATACAAATTTTAAAAAAATCTAATAACAAAAAATTGATGAATCAAAATTCACTGGCCATAACATTATCCTTTCTAAAATTAATGGCAACCCTATCACAGACTTTCTCTTTTTTGTTAGAAGATGAATTTCATTCAGCAAAAAAAAACACTAGGCTATACAATATAGGAGCTATAGGCCTATATAGCTACTCAAGACTAGTAAAATACTACGCAGTCCTACAATCCTATATCGAGTTAATGAAATATCAACAGATGGGTTTACTTTGTCCAAAAACACAGATGGGCTTACAATTTTTTCTACGACAAAGGCGATCGGCCCAATTGATTATGATCCAAATCTATTGCAAATATTTATTAATTGACCAAAAATATTAAACTTCAGTCAAAAACACGTCAAGAACTGACTCCTGTCTGGTTAAGTTTTTTTCCTAAATGAAATGAATTTATTTTTAAAAAATAAAAAATAAAAAAACAAAGGTGTTTAACCAAACATCTTTTGAAAATAGATAAATAAATAAACCACTTCTTAGTGGTAATTAAAAAAAAATTCTACAGGTATCCTCTTACTGAAGGCAATTATATTCAAGCTAGCTGAGATCCCATAACGAGGGTAGAGCTCTCCTAACAGAAATTTTTCTGTACACAAGACTCGAACGCGAGAACTTGCTCAAGAGGAATAAAATACCTATCATTCCAACCAACCACTTGGTAAAAAAATTCCCGCTATTGAAAAGAATTTTAAAATTGAAACTCCTTTTTTTTGGCCTGGAAAAATTGAAACTCCTAGGTCTAAATAAGATATATATAAATAAAAGAAATTTTTTTTACTTATTCTTTTGGGGGTAATTTACCCAAAAAAATGTGAATGATATATTCTTATGCATATAAATTATCATATTAAAATCTACAAAGTGTGTTGTATTATCATGATACATAAATCAAAACATAGAATATTTATATGTATTTATATTTTTTTAAATATTGAAAATATTATTATGATTTTATTCTTCAAATTAGAAATAAAATTTAATTACAAGTAATCAAATAACAATCTAAAATTATTATTTAAGTATTTAAATAATATTAATTTCAAACTAATTTTTTTCATGTGATAGTATCATTTTAAATATTAAAATTAATTTTTAATATTAACCAAAGAGAATTTTTTTAAAAAATTGAATGTGCTTCTCAAATATTAATAATAATACTTATCAAAATATTTGACTAAATACAAATTGCTTAGTAATTTTTCGAAATTTCTTTTTAAAATAACAGTTATTGGAATCCATAAAAATTAATTAAACTATAGATTTAAAAGGACACAAGGACCTACCATAGAATAAAGAACATGATTATCCACATTGTGCACATGGGAAGCATTTTTTTAAAAAAAAATGCTGTTATATACATACACGATACTCAATTGAACACAGAAAGAACCATATGTACAATAAATTATGAAGTAGAAAGAAAACATTCATGATCCTAGAAATGTATCGGTTGGAATGTAATTATAGAAGAACTTTTAAGAAATATGATTTATTTAATATTGTAGTAATTACTAGTGAGATTGAAAAGGCGGCAGCAATTAGAAAATAAGCAAGGCGTGGTGGTAAACTGGCAATTAACTAATCAATGGGAAACGGTCAACATGTGATGAGAGAGTATGATTAGTTTAATGAGATGAACTGCTAACAAACAATCCTCAAATCTTTAGCTTTCAGGAAGAAACTTCTTTAATTTTTTTTTAATGGAATTTAAGATCTGCCAGCAATCCCTGAAAGCCATTTTTCAC
This sequence comes from Senna tora, assembly GCA_014851425.1. Taxonomy (NCBI): domain Eukaryota; kingdom Viridiplantae; phylum Streptophyta; class Magnoliopsida; order Fabales; family Fabaceae; genus Senna; species Senna tora. Next base: position 24,519 of record JAAIUW010000126.1, on the reverse strand, counting down.
CAATTTTATAATTTTTTTGTTGGGCTAACACTCCTTATAGTGCTTGTTACATTTCACCTACTTCATCCCACTTCATCCCTTTCTTGCACAACAAAACCATTGAAACATTTCCCACTAGACCTATATATATATATATATATATATATTTATGTATTACTGTATGAAGTTGTTGCTACAACTTCACTTCCACATATTCTCCACAGGGTGTTTTGACCCATAAAAAATGATATTTCTTTACTTAAAAAACACAATAAATCATTATTGTATGAAACATCTCAACTTATCTAATAAAAACACTGAGACACATTTCAAATACTAAAATGTTACCCATTTATCTATATTTCTATTTTTCTAAAAGTTGTTACTTGTGCAAAATAGGGTTTGGAACAACCAATAATACCCAGACAAACTAGGGAAGTTAGTTCTCGATATTGAAATGGCTATGTTTATTATTTGTGTGTCTATGTCACATCTCCTGACTTAATTGTCACGGCACAAAATTGTATATCCCATACATTCCCACCAATTCCAATTGGTATATATGTTAGATGGGATTGTTGTACTTTACCCAATATGGTTGGACCAAACCCAGCATCAGACCACCTAGTTAAGTAGAAAAGAAAGAAAAGGGGGGATCACCCAGAAACACAACTAGCTTAGCTTCTAAAGATGACTTAGTTTGATGGATAACTACTTTATGTAATACACAAGAAAATAACGGAAGTTTCTAGCCAGCTTTTTCATTTTCTTCTCAATTTAGTTTTTTTCTTTTCTTTTTTGTATTTGTATACTCATATCATAGACCTTACGTCCTGAATAGTATTCCTCCCAACCAATGACTAAAAGGACATTGCAGCAGAGAGAGTACGTAACATACCTCTTTATATAAGGTCAGTTCCATTTCGTAGCAGCCATCAAAGGAGAACAGAACAGAAGAACCTCTTTCTGTGTGATCAGTGAACACAGAGAGAGAGAGAGAGAACTAACGAAATGGGCTATGGCAGCAGCAATGTGGATCCGAGTCATACTGCTAGCAGCAGCTTGCTTGCTTCCTCTCTCTGTGGAAGCCAGGGTTAGGCACTACAAGTTCAACGTAAGTGCATTATAATGTAGATTTTATCTCTCTATGCATGAAACCATAATGAAGGAGTAGAAATGGAATGAAAATGAAGTTCAATTCTTCGTATTTTATATACATCAAGATCAAATGAAGTGCCACATTTCAATACTTTCTGATATTAGAGTAATAGATTGCAACAATATTGACTAGAATGAGAATTTAGAGTTTTGAAATTGAATGAATTAGATTCTAGCTAAGTCTCAACTGATAGATGTCTATATGTTCAGAAGGGAATGACACTCTGCAGTTCAAATATTAGTACATGAAAAGAAGTAAGAACTAAGAGCTTTAAATGCTATGTCTCTTCTTCGAAGATTAGTACATGCAACAGTGTTATTTCGAGGTTATGGAAGTAATCATTGTTTTCAAATGATCTATTGAAAAGCCATTAATTATGAAAGTAAAATTTTTAGTGTCCTTTTCTGTTGGCATAGTCACCTTATTAACATCCAATTTGTCCTTACTAGTGATAGCTAAGCAAAATTATCTCTTAATAAATATCCATATAGTTGTTTGATTGAAACCTTATTTTCTATTGGCAAAAAAAAAAAACTATTTTCTTACAAATTAGTTTAGAGACTTTGCCCTTTTACCAATCATGACTAATTTCTGACACACGAGTTTTCCTTCACAAAATGTGAGGTGGCTCACTTTTTGCTGTTTTTAGTGACAGACCCACAAGAAGAACTTATCCATAAAGAATATTAATTATTTTTAAGCTAATTAATACTTCATGTTAAGACACATGCGAGTAAATGATTCAGATAAATTTCTAAGTCGTAAAACAAGAAAATTTTATGATATTCATAATCAGTGCCATGCTTAGTTGATAGTTATATTGATCACGAGACACACGAACATCTAAATTCATCTAACAATCGATAATAATGTCTAGCAGGGTATTGATATATTTTAGATTACGAATCATTGCCCGTAAAACAATATATATATTTTTCCACTAGTTGGATTAGCCAGAGGCCAAGTGTCTACAAAATATGACTCAGCAATGCTTTACCAAACAGCAAAGTGCTGATGGTATAGTTGAGCAAGGCACTCAGTTTGGTGAAAGTTGTATGGATCAAGAATGCATTCTGCAGTTACACTGACTCCATGTCCTGCACGTTGGCCATTGGCTAATGTAATATACAGGTGGTGATGAAGAATGCCACAAGATTGTGTTCAACAAAGCCCATAGTTACCATCAATGGAAAATTCCCTGGTCCCACCATCTATGCTAGGGAGATGATACAGTTTCTGGTTAAGGTGGTCAACCATGTCAAATACAACGTCAGCATCCACTGGTGGGTGCTTTTATGATTGATTTGATTTACTTATTTTTTGTAGTATATATATATGTATGTATCTATAGGTAAGAATTTTCCTGAGAGTAAAACTTCTTTCAGGCATGGTGTTAGACAGCTAAGGACAGGTTGGGCTGATGGGCCAGCATACATAACCCAATGCCCAATTCAACCAGGCCAGGTTTATGTGTACAACTTCACCCTCACAGGCCAAAGAGGCACACTATGGTGGCATGCACATATCCTCTGGCTTAGGGCCACTGTCCATGGTGCCTTGGTCATCTTGCCCAAGCTTGGGGTTCCTTACCCATTTCCCAGGCCCCACATGGAACAAGTTATTGTATTGGGTCAGTTCCACTGCCTTTCTTTTTTTTCCCTGCATCACCTAACCTCTCTGTGAATTTTAGATTAGTCAAATAGAAATAGGATGAAAATTATACTTCATAATTCTCATTATATTTCAATTTGTTTTAGGTGAATGGTGGAAATCGGATACAGAGGCTATATCAATGAAGCTTTAAAATCTGGGTTGGCCCCTAATGTTCTGATGCTCACACCATCAATGGTCACCCAGGGCCTGTCCAAGGTTGTCAATCACAAGGTAATAGCAAAAAAATCTTGCTCTTCAGTAGAGATAAAATGAATTCACTAGAAAATTATCTAACCCATTCTTCTATAATTTATGAAACTGAAGAAATCTACTCTACCCTGTCATTTTTAAGAGATAAAAGCAATTGATCTAGGCCCACATTCAAGAAATACGTGGGACCCAATGATGATCGAGCAAAATTTTCATACATGTGAATGTGATGGTTCTATTCCTTACTATCAACTTTCCTTCGTGTTCAGGAGGATTCAATTTTAAAGTTGAACAGGGAAACACCTACCTGTTGAGAATCGTCAACGCTGCACTTAATGAGGAGCTCTTCTTCAAGATAGCAGGCCACCAACTCACAGTAGTTGAGGTTGATGCAGTCTACACAAAGCCTTTCAAAACAGACACCATCGTCATAGCACCAGGCCAGACCACAAACGTGCTTCTCACAACCAACAGAGGCACAGGCAAATACTTAGTCGCAGCATCCCCTTTCATGGATGCTCCCATCCTAGTAGACAACATCACAGCCTCAGCCACATTACACTATTCAAACACCCCTCGGCTCCTCCCTCACCACCCTCACTTCCCTCCCTCCCAAGAACGCCACACCAGTAGCCACAAGCTTCACCGACTCTCTCAGAAGCCTAAACTCAAACACCTTCCCCTGCACCTGGTCCCACTCAAGATCGACCACTCCTTGTTCTTCACCGTCAGCCTCGGAATCAACCCTTGCGCCACTTGCGCGAACGGGAGCCGCGTGGTGGCCGATTTCAACAACGTCTCCTTCGTGATGCCCCAAGATCTCTCTCCTCCAGGCACATTTCTTCAACATAAGCGGCGTCTTCACCGACGATTTCCCCGGGAAGCCCCCGGTGATGTTCAACTTCACCGGCACGCCGCCGGCGAACTTCGCGACGACGAGAGGGACGAGGGTGTACAGGCTCGCGTATAACTCTACGGTTCAGCTGGTGTTGCAGGATACGGGAATGATTGCGCCTGAGAACCATCCGATTCATCTTCATGGATTCAATTTTCTTTGTGATAGGTAGGGGAATAGGGAACTTCGATCAAGAAGGATCCCAAGAAATTCAACCTCGTGGATCCTGTGGAGAGAAATACAGTTGGTGTTCCTGCTGGTGGATGGACTGCTATTAGATCAGAGCTGATAATCCAGGTATATACATTATATTCTCTAGAATTCATCATTTTCATTCCTCAACTTTTTTTTATAGTTCAAATTCCAATCTATTTCATTTTTTAACTTCTAATTAATTTCATTCGAGTTGCTATTTTTTAATGATCACGTAACATTAACAATTTATCATGGCTCAACAAGGTCTTTTCTTTATATCTTTGTTCATTACTCACATTAATATAGAAAATTTATGGCGAATTTTGAATGATAAGTAATATTAAATTTAAAGAATTGAGTCGTCTTCAGTCATGACTCATGAATTAAATTATTATTGCATTGACTAAATATTTGCCATGAATTTAAGTATTTAACATTAAATTATTATTATTATTCAATAATAAAAATTTATCATGAATAATTAATGACCAAATTTTTATTAAAATTAATAAATTGCAGATAAAGAAATTGAGAGAATACCAAAGTTTTAGTATTCCATAATTCCAAATATTCTCTCGTTATGTCATGTCATCATTCCGATAATAATTTGTATAACCATTAATAGTTGAAATAGAATTAATAACAATTTGAAATTTTTGTGACAAAATTAAAATACAATTTTAGTATGAAAGATGCATTTACCTTTTTTAAAAAAACATGGATAATGTGTGAGAGTGATTTAGATTGAAATTTATACAATTTTAATGGGATTGTGTGTTGGTATTTGTGTTTGGTAGGAGTGTGGTTTATGCATTGCCATTTGGAAATTCACACAACATGGGGATTGAAGATGGCATTTGTAGTGGACAATGGGAAAGGACCAAATGAGTCTTTGCTTCCACCTCCAAGTGATCTTCCCGAGTGCTAAGAGGACTAAATATTTCCATGGAGAGGAAGAGGAAGAGGAAGAACCATAAAGGCTTTGGCAAGTGGCAACATCTTCAAATTAACAAGAAAAAAGCTCATAGTGGAATAATAAGAGTTTTAACACCAATGTTTCATCACTCTTCTTCTTTCTTTTTTTTAATCTTTTTGTAATTTCATTATTTCATTTGTTGCCTTGTTAATTCATAATTGTTATATTTGTACTTGCATATTTTGTCCAATCTCTTATAGAGTTTTTTTTTTTTTTCTAATGTAATTATATATGCAAACAATGCAAATCAAAGATTGAAAGTATTTGTAAAATGCCCATCCATTTATTATAAGAGACGTTTCAAAATATGAACATAAATTGCTTGAAAATTCTATATTTATGGTATACATATTACATAACTTTATGATAATGACATGTGTTACTATACTTTCAAATTAGGATCAATGAGTGTGATAGATTTATTCCTCATAGGAAATCTTCACCAAGATTGTATCCTTAGAATGGTTCAGTGTTTGGCTCTTTTATGTATTAGTATGTTAGGCTGACTTTTTTTTTCATAGTTTTCTTTATCTTTTTTATTTAAATTTAAAAAATTGTAAACTTTTTTTTAAAGACTTTCTAAAATATGAAAGATATAGATACAAAAAAATTTAAAAAGTTCACATAAATCGAGATTTACTAAGAATGGATTAGGGATAACTTTTTAGTCCCTAATAAAAGTGGTCCCTAAACCATTCACGGTAGATCCTTATTGTGTGGAATTTCTATTATTATTATTTTTGTCTATAACTCTTATTCTTTAGAAAAAATTTACAATTTTTTAAATTTAAATAAAAAAAGTGAAGAAAATTATGAAATTTCAGACTTGGTCCCCCTATATGTTTTTGTTATGTGCTGAACACTTTAGTTCTATGTAAATTTCAGAGAATAAAATTATTTAGGGGTCAAGGTGTTAGCTCAAGCTCTTGGTATCGTCATCTTTTGTGTTGCAATGACAATTTAATTTTCCTAAAAGCGGGTAGTGTAATTTTGAAAAATTAGCTCTATTTTTTAACCCAATTTGTAACAAGGCGTTGCAATTGCGTATATTAAAGATGAGTAAGTTGAAAATTAAACATCAGGCCTATAATAAAAGGAGAATACATCCGTGTTTGGTTCTTTTATGCATTAGTATGTTATGCCAATTTTTTTTCATAGTTTTCTTCACTTTTTTTATTTAAATTTAAGAAATTCTTCACTTTTTTCTAAGAATATCTAAAGTATGAAGACATAAATACAAAAAAATTTAAAAACTCCACATAAATCGAGATTTACTATGAATGGCATTAGGGACTAACTTTTTAGTCCCTAATAAGGTGATCCCTAAACCATTCACAGTAGGTCCTTATTTATGTGGGAATTTTTTTATTTTTTTATGTCTATAACTCTTATTCTTTAAAAAAATTTATAATTTTCTAAGTTTAAATAAAAAAAGTGAAGAAAAACTATGAAAAAAAGCCAGGTTTAGCATACTAAATGTATAGAAAAGCCAAACACTAGATACATTCTCAATAAAAAGTAACTGGGATTGCTAACTTTGATAGGAAGGAATAAGGGTATATTCATTTAAATCTGTCAAAAAAAAAAAGACATGGAATAAATTGTAGGGATGAAAAGAAAAATTATTGTCAAAAATAGGTAAAGAAGTGGTAATTAAAGCTGTTGCCCAATATATTTCATATATTCTATGAATTGTTTTTTATCCCAAAAAACTATGCAAGGATTTATCTCGAAACTAATACTGGGGTTCAAACGTAACAAAAACCTAATAAAAATTTTCATTCGTTTAGTTAATTAGAATAAACTTAATATTCTCACATATAAATGCAAGAGAACGCTAAATAATATGACAAGATTGGAATCAATATGATGTTATTAATCAGGAATTAGCAAGAGAATTTATATACAATAAAGTAAATACAACCATATACCGTGCGTCTTCTTACCAAAGTCACAATAAACATTGAAATTCCTAACTTCTACACACACTCAAAGTAATCACAATTAAAATTTAAGCCTATTATAATCCAAGACACATGCATATGCTTGTTCTTCCTTCAAGAATTCCAAGAATTGAATTTTTGATTTTGGATCAGGTATCCCACGTCAAAGTGCACAACATGAACCGTACCGTTGAATGAAATTATTACAGTATGGACACAAATTTGATTTTTTTTAACAGTCTGGTCTTGATGATGCACTTCATTTGATCCTCTTCTGACATTAGTATTGTAAGGAAGCTGAAAATCAGGAGGGAGGATCCATCTCTTCCAATCTCGACGAGGCCGGACTTTGCGACCTTTAACTTCCACAATAGAAGAAGAAGAAGAAGGAAGAACATTCATATATAACGTAAATTACAAGTTAAATCCTTAACTTTCTTGAACCCTAGAATGACATCAATAGGAACCCAGCCGTATATTGGTCCATCTCGCTCCTCAGGTACAAATCTTTAACCAAATTATCATAACTAAAATAGTACTCAATCTGGTTCACTATCCTATTTTTCAACTCGTCATTTTTGTGGGGTAACAATTTGATGACCACCATAATAATAATAAGAACTAGCAGGTGATGGTGGCATCGGGGGCTGAAATATTGAATTAATTGAGGATTTTATACAAAAATCATAATTAGGTGGAATATTATTATTAGCGGGAACATATACTTCAACTAATCCGTTGATATTATTATTATCATTGTTTTGAAAACCGGAAAATCGGTAAACCGGCTGCCAGTCCGGTCCGGAATAACCAATGAACCGGTCAGGTATAAAATCGGTCAAACCGGTCAGAACCGGTGGTTTAGACGGTTGGACCGGTTGTTCTTTTTTTTTTTTTAATTTGTGTTGTTTATGATTTATATTTATTGAAAATTTGTTGTGACTTGTAGTTGTAAGGATTGTTCTATTTCAGTATTTATTGTTTGGTTTGTGATAAGATTTGAGACTTAAATATATTGATCCTTGAACTTATTTGAAGAGTTTAATATGATATTGTAGTAATTTGCAACTTGTTCTATTTCTTATCATGCTTAGATCGAGATGAAAACATATAATTATGAAGTATATAATTTTTTTACGATATATTTTAGTATATTAATTAAAAATATATATTTTAAATGCCACGGGTTCGACCATTGAACCGTGAACCAGTACTCGACCGGTTCAATGACCGGTCCGGTTTTAAAAACATTGATTATTATATATGGTATCCAAACTGGTGGTGGAGGAAACTGATCAGAAGAATGATCAGGAAGATGATGAGGCATGAACATTATTGGGCTAATAATATTCGAGCTTGAATGAAAATTATGATGATGAATGTTAAAATAAGGCATCATGTTAGAAGGAGGAGGCAAGTTTGAAGGTTGAGACGAAGATGATGATGATGATGATGCAAAGTATGCAGTAGGATGATTTTGGAAATTTGATTTTGAAGAACCCATTGAATACGAAAGAAGATGCACAGATTTAATTTACTGATTTGATGAAGAATTATTAATCGGTGAATGCTGAATATGATGATATCGAATGGTACGTCTTTAGTTTTTTAAATAGATAAATATTGGAACTGAGGAATTAATGTTCTAATAGGAATAAGATCGCTGTTGTAATAGGATTGGATGTAATATGTAAATTCTAACGCAAAACTTATCTTTATCTTTTATTTATTTAAATTTCTCATTTGAAAGAATAATTATATATATATATAATATATGTTGATAATAATATTAATAATTACTATCGGTTAATTAAGTAGTGCAAGGTATATATCCGTCTTGCAATTCGTATTTATAATGTATTTAATTTTTAAATATAATATAAAAAATGATTAATTAGTTAGAGCCCAATCCAAATTAATTCAAATCTTACTCTATACTTACTCTCTTCCCATGATTTTCAATTTATATTTTATATATGTTAATATATAATTTTGAAAGCCTTTCAATTCTTTTATATTATTTTTTAAAGGAACTGAGTATTAGACTTGTAAATTGTTTTGATACAAATTTCAAAAAAATATATATACTCATTAATTATCTCTTTTAATTAATAATGAACATATATATATATATCATACAGTAGTCCTTTTTATTTTAAAAAGTACTGAAACTATCATACAGTAGTCCTTTTTATTTTAAAAAGTACTGAAACTTCTATCGAAATTTAAAATGAATACAATATCCTTAAAAAGATATTATTTTTTAAACAATATAAATATGTAATCATATATTATTTATAATGAACCAATTTAATCTATAATCATTTTTAACAAATAAATTTATTATAATTAAAATTTATTATGAATTTAAAGATGAATAACTGAAATAAGATCCGGTGCAATTACGGTGCAATTACTTCAAAACACACATTTTTGTTTCGTTTGTGAAGTAATTTTTGGGACCTACACTAATAAGGATCTACCATTAATGGATTAGAAACAAAATTTTATCAATATTGGCAAATATCATAACTAAATAGCCTTGTGAGACTATTTATCAATATTAATAACAATTTAGTCCCTAATCTATTTAAGACGATGATATTTGCCAATATTGATAAAAATTTTATCCTTAATACATTCATGATATGTCCTTATTAGTGTGAGTCCCTATTAGTACTTCAAAATGAAGCAAAAATGTGTATTTTAAAGTAATTGCACGAAAGCTAATTGCACCGGATTCAATTTCGAATACTTTTGTATGAATTAAATAATAATTAGCATTACAGTTTATAAACATTCAAAATATGAACATTTTGATAAAAAAGTAACATAGACTATTTAGTCTTCTGACTGTTACCCGTTATAGTTGACTGAGTTACAAATTCGTTGATTAAATAGTATTTTTGCCAAGTTTGGGAACTAAATATATAGTTGACATAGTTACAAACTCGGAGACTAAATAGTATTTTGTTAAATTTGGAGACTAAATAGTTGACATAGTTAAAAATTTTAAGGACTAAATAATATTTTTGATAATTCAAAGACTAAATAATAGTTTGACCAACAATTCAGAACGAATTTTTTAAATAATAAATAAAGAGAGATAGATGGATTAGGATTAAGTGGATCCATAATTGGTTGGATTTTCAGGAGCGCACATGATTAGATGAACGTACAGTCGCAATGGCAAGACTTCTCATCTTTTACTTTATAGGAAAGCATAATGCGAGAGGGAATCTTTCCTTTTATAGAAACTATATTAGTGGGCTTGCTAGGCCTATCAAAACCCTTTTAATTTATTCATTTCATTTTATTTACAACTAATTATATTCATCAACGTTGATTTGACAAAATCATGTCAATTAGTTTTTATTTTTAAAACTTAAATTCTATATTAATTTACTTTTTATACATTATGCAACTTTAAAGTTTATTTTATATTTTAATATCTATTATTTTCAGAATAAATTTGTATTGTATTTAATCTTAAAAAATATTAGTACTGTATTTTAAATGATATTAATTTATTAATTATTATTCTATTTCATATCAAAACAATTGTCAGTTCATACTTAAGACTTAAGAGATGCCCCATCATCCCTACAGGACCACCAAGGGACAACATACACATGTACATTTGCTAAATTTTAAATAAAATTACCAAATAATTTTAATATGTTCAAAATATAAAGTCTTTATTAGTATAAATTATTATTAGTATTAATATTAAATAATTTAACATTCCTATAATACTAAATTTTTATTCTTACATCTCAAATTTGGTTTAATACAACGGATAATGCGTGGATTGTTAAATCAAACCAATTCCAATTATACTCTTCAATGCTAATTATTATTAGTTTTTTTTAAACTAATAATGATTAGTAGTAGTAGTAGTAGGTCCCACTGCATTTACATACATCACTATATAGTATATAGTATATAGCGCATAAACAATTAAAAGAGGCACCAATAATGTATTGTTTATAATAAATAGTTTTTTTGGGAAGTGGTGGCTTGACATTTTGTTCAATAGTTTAACAATTTCCCTATTTTGTTTACATCTGTACTTGCATATTGACCAATAAACATAATCAATTAATGATCATCTACATAATGCCAAAGAAATAATGTTTAATGCATTCAATGTGTTTGTGTATGTTATTTTTTAATTATTATTAAAACGTACATGATTGATACTCTCCAACGTAATGCCAAAGAAAGTGTTTGATCATTCAAAAGTGGTTTTATTTAAATATTTATTGTTCATTTTAAAATTATAATATTATAAAGGAGGGAAATAAGGTTAAACAGGTTAGTGTCTCTTTTGAAAAATAATATGTTGCTTCAGAGGCTCAGAGCTACAAACATCCATTATTACTATTAGGCTTTAAAGTTTAAATTATGGTTCTTATTATGAATTTTTTTTAAAATTTAGAACTTAACTACAAATTTCACACTTTTTAAGTAAATAAATTGCATAAATTTAACAGAATCATTTTGCTAGGTAATACCTTCTTTTTTATGAGAACAACAATATATTGGTACAACAGTAAATGTTGTTTTGGAAAAATTACATAACTAAAAATATGAGATAAATGGAAATATAAGGATGATTCTACAATACAATCATCGGTCAATCTGATGGTAACACGTGGGATCTTATGTCTTTTTCTATTTACTCTATAGTCTTTACATTTTTTTTATATTTACATTTTTAGCATGTGAAACAATTTTATAATTTAACCCTAAATTTATAATAATTATATTTTTAATATGTATATAATTTTTGTTATATTTGTATTCCTGATTTTCAATATTGCATTTAAATCCTTAAAATTATTAATTAATGTGCAAATAGAAACGAAGACACTTTCATTTTCCCCAAGGGAGCACAAAGGTAATTTGAGGGACAAGGAGTCATGGAGCAGCAGCATTCCACATGCGATGATTGGGTTGAAAATGAAAGAAGTGGAGCTAATTGAAGATAGAAAATGGGGGCAATTTTGGAATTTCACAACCCATTGTTTTCAAATAAATATTTAATCACGATTTAGTTATATTTAATTGTAAATGTATATTAAAAAAGCAGATTAAAAATAATATGTCTGCTATTTAAATTTTAGGCACATATGTATATATATATAATAAATTAAAGAATAGTTTCAGAAAATAAATTAATTAAAAGAACAAATATATATAATAATTTTTTTATAATATCATACATTCTAATCGAACCATATCCAATGTGAATCTTGGAGATCATATTCATATATATCTCTAATAAAATTCAAATATGAATTGAGTTAATTTTAATATAACTAAAATACTATTTTGATCCCTCACACTTCTTTTATTAATCAAGTCATTTTATAGATTACTATTATCAAATTGGTCCTCCACAGGTTAAATCATTAGCAATATAGTTATTTCGTTAATTTGCTTGATAACATTTTAAGTTAAATCATAACTAAACAAATGTTTTTATTATCTCAAGAACCTCTTCTGGAAGTATGGTTATGTACTTATGTATAAGTGTCATGGAAGTATTGTTATTATCAATGTTGTAAAAAACGGACCGGACGGTCCGACCGGTTCAACCGCTAACCGAATACAAAGGCGAGTCGATTGGACCCATAAACCGTTTTTCTAGTTGGACCGGATTTAATCGGAGTTGGACCGGTCAACCGGTCCAAATTTATTTTTTTAAAAAAATTAAAAAATAAAAAGGACAAATTACATAAAAAAAAGAAATTAGAGAAATCTTAAAAATTAAAATTTAAAAGTTATTATTATCAATAATTTCATATTGGGTTTGATTAAGTTCTTTCAAAGCTTGACAAGTCTTAAAAATTAAAACTTTGAGAAGTTATGTAATTTAAAACTTCAAAATTATGTATATTAAAACCTAAATTTTGAGTGATGTTATTTTATATATTAAGAATTATTATTATTTATTAGTTATTGCGTCATCCGGTTCGACCGGTTAAACCGATCAAACCATGAACCGAACACTTGTCCGAGTCTTTGTTCGGTTCGGTTTTTACAACATTGGTTATTATGCAAGTGTTATGAAGCATTTTGAGTAATATGGATAGGGATGGCAATCTTACCCGGACCCAACGGGTACCCGATAAAATTACCCGTTGGGTCCGGGTCTGGGTACTAAAAAAATGGGTCTGGGTCCGGGTCCGGAGATTTTAACGGGTAAATTTTTGGGTCCGGGGACGGGTAAGGGGGTATTCAGCCCGGACCCGGACCCGGTGATATAATATATATAAATATTTTATATATAAGTATTTTTATATAAATATTTTATATATAAATACTTTTATATATTATTTATATATAAATATTAAAAAAATTACATATCATCTCATACTTACCCAGTAGTCCAGTACCCACACGCGTGCCTCACCCTCATCACAATTCACACACATTTCCATTTTACAGAGGTCAAAAACCTAGACTTTTTATTTAGTGTGTTTGAAGTTTTTTTTAAAAATTATAAATAATTAAATTTATGATTGTGTATTCAATACTTGTATGTTTGAAGTTTTTTTTTTAAATTTGAAAATAATTAAATTTATGATTTGTAGAAAAAAATAATAAATTTTCCGGGTCCGGGTCCGGGGATTTAAGTATTCGACGGGTTCGGGTAGAGGTGTCAATATGGGCTGGGCCCTACGGGCTGGCCCGGACCGGCCCTAGAAAAATATAGGGCCGGGTTGAAAAATTTTGGGCCCGTTTTAAAAACGGCCCGGCCCGGCCCGGCCCTAAAACAATTAAGGTCAAAACGGACTAGGGCCGGGCCGGGCCGGGCTAGCCCATTTTTTTAAAAAAATTAAGTTTTTAAATTATTATTTTATTTAGCCTAAATTCTTAATATTTTTTTTATAAAAAATTCTTAACATATTTAATCTATACTTACTTAGTCATTTACTCATTTATTAGCTATTCACTCACTACTAATAAATCAAGTATTGTTTTTTTGTGAAAGTAAATAAACTAATTCATTTTTTTATTAAAAAGGAAGAAACACAAAACACATAACACCAATATGTTGAAAAACATTATTTACACAACTAAATTTATTTTGATTAGAGATATTTTAAAAAGAATGAAAAGATATTCTAAAATTTTTTTTCAGCATTTTTTGCATAAACTTTTATATAATATCTAACATTTAATTTTTGTATTAATTAATTTACAAAATAATAAAAATAAAATAAAACACATCATAATAATAATTATTATTAAAATATCAATTTTTAAAAAAAAGAAAAAAGAAAAAAGGGCTAGCCCGACCCGGCCCTAGGCCCTAAAAGGGCCGGGTCGGGCTAAAGAAAACTAGGCCCGTTTTGAAAACGGGCCAGCCCGGCCCGGCCCTAAATAATTAGGGCCCAAAACGGGCTAGGGCCGGGCCGGCCCGTTTTGACACCTCTAGGTCCGGGGATAGGTCTCACATTTTATACCCGGTCGGAGACGGGGAAAAATCGAGTTTCTGGGCCAGGTCCGGGGATTGCAGTATCCTCCCTGTACCCTACCCATTGCCATCCCTAAATATGAATAATTTGAGTGAAATAGTCATGGTTCACCACCACACGGTGCACTATTATCACCACCACCCACCGTCCATCACCATTGACCACCATCATCACTCACCTCCGGCCACTATCACCGTTAGCCACCACGACCCCATTCACCCACCTTCACTTTCTTTTTTGTAATATAAAATTTTTTATTTTAAAAATTAATAATAAAAATATTTTAGTCTCCTGACAAATTTTACATTACAAACATTCTCTCTTATTTTATTTCATACCAAACAAATTTGTTATCTTTACAATTATTTTACATTACTTTTTTTACATATCTTTTTGTATACCAAACGCAATCTTAGAACTTGGTTGAGAGTTTTGAAGAGTGTGAGATAGAATGAAATGATTTAAACAAACCATTCAATTGATTGAAAATTTTTAAAAATAAATTGAGTGATAGACAATATTATTCTTATAAGTAATGAAAACAAAAATTGAAGATCTGAGGTTGTCTCCCTCGGTATCGCAATGCATCCTTTTCAAGAGATTCTACCAATGAGGATTTGACACGTGTTGAAATCTGAGACTCCCTAAACGGTCCACCTCCTAGAGATCCTAAACTTACAATTATTTTGGAGGCTAACCAATGAGAAAGCATCAGTAATTTGTGACCGTACGTAGGACCCACTGCATCATCCACTTGCTTGTCATTCAACTTGAATCTCGACCGTTGCTTTTGGCGGCTAACTTTAAGCTGACTAAAGTAACTTTCAGTTTTTTATAAAGCGGTAAAACAATACTTAAATTGAATCTCTCTAAATTTTCATCAAATCTTATAACTGATTTTGTTCCATTTTGGTTTAGACAAATTGATTTTGTTCAATTTAATTTGGATGCAATCAATTTCGTTCAATCCTAGTAAAACTTGCAATTAGTCAAGCAGTCTTCAATTTTAATTGATGAAACAAGAAAGTTAACGGAAAAAAAAAATTAAATACCTATAATATAGTTTTTGACCAATATACATGTATAAAAAGATAACTTTTGGTGGCAACTTTCCTTTTTGAAGTTGACTACCATATTCACTAGGGTTGAACAAATTTGAACTCAATTTTGTGACTTTAAATATCGAATAATTAACTATATATAGCATTTAAATCAATTCAAAACTTAGTTATTAAAATTTAATATAATATATTTTAATTTTAAACTTTATATCCAGAAAAAAGAGTTATAAATTATAAATATATTATATTAATTATATATTTTTAAATTAATTTTAATTTTAAATTTGTTATTTTTAAAGTTATTAAAAAATACTCTAGGATAGAATGTGTTTCTGTAGTTATACAAAATTATTTTATATCTACTATCTTGACAAAAAAAAAACTTTACTATAAGGTTTTGGGCTTTTTTAAAAAAAAATGTTTTGTTAACCAATAAGATTTTTTTTTTAATGAAAAAAAAACTTGAGTGAGAGTAAACGTCCATATATCTCACAGAATTAGGAAATTTAACCAATACAATTTTCAATAAGATTTTGTGGGATTTGTTCATAAAGTATTTAATGATTTAACATTTATATTAAAATAACAAAAATAATGATTCATAATATAGGAAAAGTGTAGTAACCAATCAAATAAAACCTAATTAGTAAAATAAAAAAAATCAAAACAAACAATAGAAAAAATATAATAATTGAATTAATATTTGAAAGTATACATATCTATTATAATATATACTTTTAAAACTTTTTGACCCAAAATATACCCTTAAATCTTAAATGCACAAAAACTTAAAATATTTTACCTATTATAAAAGGAAAGTTTTGCTGTAGTTCTGAAAACCTACAAAGTCGCACACATTCCATAATCGTAGTTCGTCAGCTTCTTCATCTTGTTTCCTTTTTTCTTCCCTCATTCTTTCCCTTTACTTTCGATTATAATTATAATTTAGATTAATTTGAAAACTCCTTTTTAAGTTCCATTAGTCTTTCATTGTTTCTTTAGGATTTAGATTCATATCTTTTCTTGTTTATTTCTATTTCCTTTTCCTTTTCACCGACGTTTTCTTTTCCCTCCGTCTTCTTCATAAATTCACGCACCTCCTCTTCACCTTTCACTCTGAAGCTGCGTGCGTGCGTGCGTAACAGGAGAAGAAAAGCATAAGAATCATCAGTTTCAGTAACTTTTTGTTCGTTTTTTGAGTTTTCAATTTCTACCGTACGTCATCTCTGTCTCAGATCTCGGTGCTGAAAGTAATCGATACATATTCTTGTTCGATTTCGAATTGAAACAATCTTCGTAGAATTCTTGTATAAATTAGGTTTTTATTCTGATTCATACCGCTTCTTCACTGTTCTTTGCGCCTGCGTGCGTGCGTTCGTGCGTCCTTGGCTGAACAGGTGGTTGTTGCGGATTAATCGAACAATGAGAATTCCGTCGAATTCGCCGGACATGATCAGAAACCCTAATTTGACGGCGGAAGAGAACGAGAGGAACGAGAGCTCTCGTTGGAGCGCGGAGGATAACAAGATTTTCGAGAGAGCTCTGGCGTTGTACGATAAAAACTCGGCAGATTATTTGCAGAAGGTGGCGGCGGCGGTGCGGGGAAGACGATCGGAGACGTCAAGAGGCAGATCGAAGTGCTTATGGAAGATATTCAGAACATAGAAGCGGGATTCGTGGTTATGCCTAATTACGATAAGGCTATTCCTGGATTTTCGTGGGATTACGGAGTGAACTCTGCTCCTACGTTTCAAGTCTCAGAAGAACCCTATGGAAGGAGACCCTGTCCTTCAATGAGATACACTGAGTCTGGAAGGAAGAAAGGAGTCCCATGGACTGAAGAAGAGCACAGGTAATACTATAAATTACTAATGCCCTCCTTCTTGTATTGACTTTGTTTATTGCTGATTGACTTCTTCTCTTTATCTTTTTCTTAAACTGGTTTAGAGTTTAGTTAATAAAAATGATTGGGCAATTAATAGGTCTAATAAAGTCTACTTATACTCTAAAGTATGATATATTTTAAGAGTTTTGGTGCCTCTCTTTAAGGTTTTATTTCAACTAATGAGAAGACCTTAAAAATATGTTAGTTAATTTTTTACTAACTTCAAAAAAATTTATTCTCTTTATACCAATTAAAATAAACTTTAACAAGTACCTAGATACTTATTAGATAAACCCATATTTTAAAGTGGAAAAGTAAGTATTACTTTTATCTCTCCATACGGAATTGCTGAGGAGAACTTAAGAATTAATTTTGCTACCACAGAAACAAAAAAGTTTTAATAACATGAGTGTCCGATTGTAAAATGGATCTTATGTTGTACAGTATAAAAAAGTAGGAGAGAGAGTAACTCATAAATGGATCAACACATAAGTAGGACCTACATGTGGGACCTACTATGTGTCACTCTCTCTCCTTACTTTTCTATGCTGTACAGCATAAGATCCATTCTAATCCGATTGACAGTTCTTCACATGAGAGATTGAACTTTTAATAGCGTTTATTTTTAAGTGAAAAATCAATGAGGAGAAGATTAATCATAATTATTACCAACAGTGGATTCTCTAATTTAAACCAAAAAATTTTGTTAACAAGTGCTCTAACTTAATTAATGAAAGAGTTTTTAGATATTAAAGTTTATTATTCTTATTAATTTTTTTATCAAGTTTAAAATAAAAAATTATGTTTCAACTAATTTGACAAACTTTTAAAAATATTTTAAGGTCTTTATTAGAAGTCTTTATTAGCAAAACCTTAAAAAAATATAGTTTGTTTACCAGGGAATATTAAGAGCATTTATTTTGTTTGAGATGTTTCAATAATTTTTTTTTTTATGTTTGAGATGATAAGAGTTATTTTTAAATCAAAATAGGTGAGATTAAAATATTATTATAAAGTTCACATGACTATTATATATTTAATTTAAAATAATATTTTATATGTTTCTATATGTAAGTTGTTTGATTTTTTTATTCTTTAAAATTGCTTTTTTAATTAATTTTGAGAATTCACCTTAGTGTTGTTTACAAGTATATGTACCCTTTTTTTAAAAAAAGGGTTAAACAAAAGGACTATTTAACATGATTTACATTCACCAATTCAATATAGTAATTAAAGTTAATAGAGTAGATGCTAAATTATTTAATATATATGGACACCAAAATAGGCGCTGTACAAGCATGGGACAGAGTAGGAAACAGAGATGTTTATATTATTATTATTATTATTATGTACACAGGTAGAAATTAAAGAGTGATTGTATTGTGAGTCTAAAATGTGTGATAAAAAATGGTGGAGATGCAGGATGTTTCTGGTGGGGCTGGAGAAGTGTGGGAAAGGAGATTGGAGGACCATATCTCGGGTTTTCGTGGTAACTCGGACACCAACTCAGGTAGCTAGCCATGCCCAGAAGTTCTTCATCAGGCAGAACACTGCAGGCAAGGAGAGGAGGAGAGCCAGCATCCATGATATCACCACCCCCATGTGCACACCCAACCATATCCATCATCATACCACTTCACCACCTATTTCTATTCCACCACATACATGCCAACGCCACACTTTTTCTTCTCATGCCTCTCCACAACACTTTCATCACTCTTCATCTCAGCCCCCTCCTCCACAACACTTTCATCACTCCTCTTTTCCACAACACTTTAATCGCTCTTCATCTCCACGACACTTTCTTCAGTCCTTTCCTCCACAACACTTTAATCAGTCTTCTTCTCCACAACAGATTATTCAGTCTTCATCTCCACAACACTTTAATCAGTCCTTTCCTCCACAACACTTTAATCAGTCTTCTCCTCCACAACAAATTATTCAGTCTTCTTCTCCACAACAGTTTAATCAGTCTTCTTCTCCACAACAGATTATTCAGTCTTTATCTACACAACAGTTTAATCAGTCTTGTTCTCCACAGCAGTTTAATCAGTCTTCTTCTCCACAACAGTTTAATCACTCTTATGCTCCACAACAGATTATTCAGTCTTCATCTACACAACAGTTTAATCAGTCTTCATCTACACAACAGTTTAATCAGTCTTGTTCTCCACAACAGTTTAATCAGTCTTATTCTCCACAACAGTTTAATCAGTCTTGTTCTCCACAACAGTTTAATCACTCTTCATCTACACAACAGTTTAATCATCTCCAACAGTCTTATTCTCCAGAACAGTTTAATCAGTCATTTCCTCCACCACACTTAGTTAGTCACTCTTCTTCTCCACAACAGTTTCATCATCACTCTTCTTCTCCATCACAGTTTCAATGGAGCCAGCAGCAACACAATGTGGGAGGAGTGGTTATGGATGATGCTCTCGGTGATGTTCCAGCACATGATGATGGGAATAATGGGACTTTGATGCTTCATCCTTATGTCTCTCAAGAGTTTAAGATGTCAGACGACCAGATGAGGCGTTTAGATGATCTTGTTCGTCTGACTCAAAGTCAGAACATGCGTCGCAATGGCCATGCTGTGTAGTGGTTTTAATTATTATTGAATTGTTAATGGCTTATTATTATTAGGTTAGGTAGTTAGAACAATCAATCATTAACGCTTGTTCTCTGCTTGGTTTTTTAGTTTTCCATTCATTCTTAATGTGAATATCTTTATTCTTACATTAGATTATCTAAGTCTGGTTTAGATCAGGCGAATTAAAGGTAAATATGTTTATTCGAATCTCATATTTAAATAGGATTACCTCAATACCTGTAAAACAAAATAGGTATGTCTAATTTAATTTGGCTTTTAAATTGAGGGTCAATACTAATGCAATCAATGTAGACACTCTGTAATATATAAAAATTTATATTTGTGCCCCTAAAATTTATAATTATACTTTTAGTATTTATATTTTTATTCTTGAAGTTTATAATAAACTTTTAACATTTGTATTTTTTTTATGTTTTTGTCCAAATCTATAATAATTATATTTTTAGTATTTGTGTTTTTATTAAAAGATTATTTATTCATTATATTTTTGTTCATATATACTAGTAAATAACTTAAAAGAAACTTATAATAAGCAAAAGTTGCATCCTAGTCTTCTTCTTCTTCACCATTCTACTCCACCTTTTTTTGTTTAGTAAGTTTGTTTTAAATTTTTATTAATATATAACATATAAGAAATAAATTAAAAAATAATAATAAAGAAATCCAAATATTAAAATTATAATTCTTTACTAGCTATAAATAAATATTAATTATATAGGTGTTACATCGCAGAAATACCACTTGAATAATGATAACTAGCTAGTAACTAGTAAGAGGCACATTACATAAATTTGTTAGTTTAACCTCGTTTGATTATAAGAATGTTGGAAGGAATGAGAATAATAATGATAATGAAAATATTGGAGGAAATGAGAATATATATAATATGATTGTGATGTGAATGAAATAAAAGTGGGTAAAATAACTATTTTGTTCTTATATTAAAAGTGAGAATAGAATAAAAGTGGATAAAAAAATAAGAACAAAATCATAATTTCATGAGATTACAAAAAGTAAGGTATGTTTGGTACGAAAAATGTTAGATTACATAACCAAAATTACATCCAACCAAACGGGCCTTAGTGCGGTCAATGCAATTTCAATGCAGAATTAGTTTATTGATTTTCCTTTGTTATTGAGGATTTTTATTTTTTGGCCAATTTGTTATTGAGGATTAAGGTTAGCCTATATTCATTACAGAGACTCAGACTTGATAAGGTCGAATTACTATTTTAAGTTTCAACCGCAAAACATATTGTCTACTTTATTTTTTTCAAATAAACTATGGATTTACATCATGTGATGAATTAAAATAAAAGTTTTGCTAATTAGTGTATTTCTTATTAGTTAAGGAGAGAGTTTATAAAATTATTTTATAATTTTTCATCAAATTTATGACAATAAATTCTCTCTCAATTAAAAAAAAAAAAACCTTAACAAGTACTCTAAAATACTTATTGGATAAACCATTAAAATAAATAATCATTTTAGACATGGAAGCTAACAAAGTAATGTACAAAATAATGCATTTTACAAGATGCGCATTTCAAAATTCACTGCTGACCAATATATGACTTGAAAAGTTATAGTTGAGCCAAAACACATGTTGGCATCAATTAATCATGAATGAGCAC
The DNA here is from genome assembly GCA_014851425.1 of Senna tora. Lineage (NCBI taxonomy): Eukaryota > Viridiplantae > Streptophyta > Magnoliopsida > Fabales > Fabaceae > Senna > Senna tora. Next base: position 2,825 of record JAAIUW010000126.1, on the reverse strand, counting down.
TTTTTAAATTTGGTTAGGGTTGTAAAGTGCAAATAATTCTAGTAATCTTTTGTGCCATCTTGTCTCACTGACCAGCACAAAGGTTCGCTAGCTCTCAACCTTTTCTTGGAAGGAGAATCTGTAAAAGTTAATCAATTACAACGTTGATTCAACATTCATGATTGATTAGTACATTTATGCATGAAAATGAAAAGCACCAATAATTGTTAACATATATATATATATATATTTGATTTTTCTTGGAGACAATTTTATTTGAGTTAACTGAGGTCCCATAATAGGGGTAGAGCTCTCCCAATAAAGATTTTTTCATACGCAAGACTTGAACCTGAGACCTTACTTAAGAAGAATGGAGTACCTACCACTCCAACCAACCACATGTTAGTTTAACATATATATTATATAACCATTTTTTGCCCGGCCCAAAAAAGGGGCTTCTTTTGCACTTGACTAAATCTCTAAGAGAGTGGGCTAAGTTCGGCCTAACTCATTTTACTGAAAGTCTTTGGTGAGCTGACTCATCGCCCTATAGATCTGTCCATTTTAAATCCTTAAAATTAGTTATAGAAACTAATTATGTTCTAGTATAATCAAAATCTCATAAAATAAAAAAGAGGAGAAAAAAAACGAATGGTCCATTAATGAATCATTTTTACAAGGACAATATGGAAAAGTTAGAAGTCTTGAGGGAATGGTGAAGGATCATTTACAGATAAGAGGAATCTGATACCTAAAAGGGGAAAAAATGTATGTTCTTATTTGCATATTAGCATGCATATATATATATATATGTGGGGAATTTGAGCCTGGTGTGACTAATAATAGAATAATATACAAAACTAGGGAACCCATTGAAAATTGTTTACTGCATGTGAAGCTTCATCTCATAATCTTCTCATTTTGGCAACAACTTCAACCTCCTCATCAATTTCAACTGCAAACTTCAACACTTTCCGATCGAGGCGAAATACTTCATCATGAATTCTCTTCAAGTTCTTCTCCAGGCTCTTTTGATGAAGCCATAGCCATGGCTTCTTCAATATTCTGCTTCAATTCTTGTTCAATGGATTTCTTGTCCTTCTCCTTATCATCTTCAACCTCCTTTGGCTTTTCTGGGTTTGATTCTTTGTCTTCTTCCTTATTATTGCTGCTCTGTGCATCATTCTTCCCTGAATTACTATGCACATTATTCACTTCTTCTTGATCCTCCAATTCAGCAGAAGTTTTGTCTTTACTGTTCTCACCATTCTTTAAGTTCTCTTCATCTTCTTTATTGTAGATTACTGCATCATTTTCCTAGTCAATGTCCAAAAAAAAAAAAAGGCAACTTAAGACATCAAGGTTGAACTGTTTATTGTTCTTAGTGGAAAACTAGGTTAAATTCATGTTCAAAAGATGTCATCAAACAATTTTTTTTTCTGTGAATGTATGACATATATGAACATTCATAGATAAAAGTGAAGTAAACCATTGTAAAAACAAAAATAACTTTGCCTTTGTGGGATGTTTTGTCCCTCCCCCTTATATGTAGCATGAAAAATAAACCTTTCAAAATGCTTTTTAATATGAAGAGTAAAATACTATTTTAGTCTGTTAAAAGATGCAATCTGTTTCAGTTTAGTCCTTAAAAGATACAGTTTGTCTTATTTAATCCATAAAAGATAGAAATATCAAATTAGTCCCTATAAGATGCAATTTGTCTCAATTTAATCCCTAGAAATCTCCATGGACATAACCCACAAAATTTTTGAAGACCTAAATTGAGACAAATTACATCTTTTAGGGACTAAATTTGTAATTTTCATCTTTCAAGGACTAAATTGAGACAAATTACATCTCCCGAGGGCTAAATTGAGATAGACTGCATCTTTTAGGGACCAAAATGATAATTTACTCTAATATGAATTATGATGATGTGCAATAGTATGTTATAAAAATGAGAGAAATTTGTAAACAATATGCAGATTTTTAACACTTAAGGACTGAATAACCATAAAGTATTGCTGTACTAAAACATTAAACCAGAGAATTACTAAAGGCATCATTATAGGTTAAATATTTTGATCAAACATTAAAGGCTGCAGAACATAACTTACTTTTTTGGAGCTATCTGGCTTATCTGAATTTAATGGAACTTCATTCTTTGACTTTTCTTTGTCTTCTTCCTTATTACTCATTTCTGCATCATTCTTCTCTGACTCACTTTGCACATTACTCAATTTCTCTAAGCTATCATCATTTGGGTCATTCTTCAACTTCTCTGTAGACTCACTTTGTACATTACTTACTTCCTCTGATGGGACTTCATTGCTTGACTCTTCTTTGATTTCTTCCTTATTGATGATTTCTGCTTCACTCTTTTCTAAGCTTTCATTTAGCTTATCTAGCTTTGGTGGATTGGCATCCATGGATTGAGCCAATTCTGCATCATCTTCTATAGTTGTTGTTGAATTACCAATCTTTTCAATCACTTTTGAAGAGCTAGATGTTACTCCATCATCAACTACTTTTCTTGATGTGTTATTGCTATTCTCTTCTTCTACATCATTCTCCTTTTCTGAGAAGTGTGCTTTTCCAATGGAATCCTCCGGAGGATCGTACGGCTCCTAGAGTCAATGCCGAAAAACAAAAGGGCAAGTCATCAAGCTTTCATGATATGAACTTGACCAAAATGAAAATAATATAGGAAGAATGATATATATATTTTTTTCAACAAGTATCCTCTGCTAGAGGCAATTCTGTTCGAAAAACTGTCAGACACTTCTTTGAACAGGGATTTGAACCTGGGTTCAGAAGAATGTCTATTTCTGGGAAGAATAATTGTT
>JAAIUW010000125.1:0-74283 GCA_014851425.1 Senna tora | reverse complement strand
CCCATTGGCGAAAACTAATGAATATCAAGTTTTCGAAACACTCATATGCAAAAATAGATTAACAAGAAAACCAAGATTTCGAAACACTCATTCGCGAAAAATGATGAATATTAAGATTTCAAAACGCTGACCGGCAAAAACTAATGAATATCAAGTTATCGAAACGCTCACCGGCGAAAACAGATGAATATCAACTTTTTGAAAAACTCATCGGCGAAAACTGTTTACCAAGAAAATCAAGTTTTCGAAACACTCATTGGCAAAAACAGATGAATATCATGTTTTCGAAATACTCATCGGCGAAAGCTGATGATTATCATGTTTTCGAAACACTCACCGACGAAGACTGATGAATATCAAGTTTTCAAAACACTCACCAGCGAAAACTGATGAATATCAAGTTTTCGAAACATTCAACGGCGACAACTGATTAACAAGAAAATAAAGTTTTTGAAGCACTCATTGGCGAAAACTGATGAATATAAATTTTCGAAACACTCACTAACGAAAACTAATGTCTATCAAGTTTCCGAAACACTCATCGGCGTTAATTGATTAACAAGAAAACCAAGGTTTCGAAACACTCATTGGCATAAAATGATGAATATCAAGTTTTCGAAACGCTTACCGGTGAAAACTAATGAATATCAAGTTATCGAATCAATCACCGGCGAAAGCAGAAGAATATCAACATTTTGAAACACTCATCGGCGAAAACTGATTACCAAGAAAATCAAGTTTTCGAAACACTCATTGGCGAAAACTGATGAATATCGAGTTTTCGAAACATTCACCGGCAAAAACTGATGAAAATCAAGTTTTTGTAACAATCACCGGCGAAAACTGATGAATATCAAGTTTTGAAAACACTCAACGGCGAAAACTGATTAACAAGAAAATCGTGTTTTCGAAACACTCATTGGCGAAAACTGATGAATATCATGTTTTCGCAACACTCACCGGCGAAAATTGATCAATATCAAGTTTTCGAAACACTCATTGGCGAAAACTGATTAACAAGAAAATCAAGTTTCCGAATCACCCATTGGCGAAAACTAATGAATATCAAGTTTTTGAAACACTCATATGCAAAAATTGATTAACAAGAAAACCAAGTTTTCGAAACACTCACCGGCAAAAACTAGTGAATATCAAGTTTCTGACACAATCATCGGCGAAGATTGATTAACAAGAAAACACAGTTTTCGAAACACTCATTGGCGGAAAATGATGAATATCAAGTTTTCGAAACGCTCACCAGCGAAAACTAATGAATATCAAGTTATCGAAACACTCACCGGCGAAAACAGATGGATATCAAGTTTTTGAAACACTCATTGGCGAAAAATGATGAATATCAAGTTGTTCAAACACTCACCGGTGAAAACTGACGAATATCAAGTTTTTGAAACACTCAACGACGAAAACTAATTAACAAGAAAATCGTGTTTTTGAAACACTCATCCGCGAAAACTAATGAATATCAAGTCTTCGAAACACTCACGGGCGAAAACTGATGAATATCAAGTTTTTGAAGCACTCATTGGCAAAAACTGATTAAGAAGAAATTCAAGTTTTCAAAACACTCATTGCCAAAAACTTATGAATATCAAGTTTACAAAACACTCACCAGCGAAAACTAATGAATATCAAGTTTTCGAAACACTCACCGAAGAAAACTGATGAATATCAAGTCTTTGGAACACTCATCGGCGAAAAGTGATTAACAAGAAAATCATGTTTTTGAAGCACTTATTGGCGAAAACTGATGAATTTCAAGTTTTCGAAACACATCGGCGAAAACTGATGAATATCAAGTTTCCGAAACACTCATCGTCGAAAACTGATTAACAAGAAAACCAAGTTTTTGAAACACTCATTGGCGAAAACTGATGAATATCAAGTTTTCGAAACACATCGACGAAAACTGATGAATATCAAGTTTCCGAAACACTCATCGGCGAAAACTGATTACCAAAAAAATCATGTTTTTGAAACAGTCACCGGTGAAAACTGACGAATATCAAGTTTTTGAAACACTCAACGACGAAAACTGATTAACAAGAAAATCGTGTTTTCGAAACACTCTTTGGCGAAAACTTATGAATATCAAGTTTTTGAAACACTCACCTCCAAAAATTGATCAATATCAAGTTTTCGAAACACTTATTGCCGAAAACCGATTAAGAAGAAAATCAAGTTTTGGAATCACCCATTGGCAAAAAATAATGGATATCCAGTTTTCGAAACACTCATATGCAAAAATTGATTAACAAGAAAACCAAGTTTTCAAAACACTCACCAGCGAAAACAAACGAATATCAAGTTTTCGAAACACTCCCCTGCAAAAACTGATCAATATTAAGCTTTCGAAACACTCATCGGCGAAAATTAATTAACAAGAAAACCAAGTTTTTGAAGCACTCATTGGCGAAAACTGATGAATATCAAGTTTTCAAAACACATCGGCGAAAACTGATGAATATCAAGTTTCTGAAACACTCATCGGCGAAAACTGATTAACAAGAAAACTAAGTTTTTGACACACTCATTGGCGAAAACTGATGAATATCAAGTTTTCGAAACACATCGACGAAAACTGATGAATATCAAGTTTCCTAAACACTCACCGGCGAAAACTGATTACCAAAAAAATCATGTTTTTGAAACACTCACCGGCGAAAACTGATGAATATCTAGTTTTCGAAACACTCAACGGCGAAAACTGATTACCAAGAAAATAACTTTTCTGAAGCACTCATTAGCGAAAACTAATGAATATCAAGTTTTCGAAACACTCTCCGGCGAAAACTAATGAATATCAAGTTTTCGAAACACTCTCTGGCAGAAACTGATGAATATCAATTTTTTGAAACACTCATTGGCGAAAACTGATCAATACCATGTTTTTGAAACACTCACCGGCGAAAACTGATCAATACCAAGTTTTCGAAGCACTCATAGGCGAAATCTGATTAACAAGAAAATCAATTTTTCGAAACACTCATTGGCGAAAAGTGATGAATATCAAGTTTTCGAAACACTCACTGGCGGAAATTAATGAATACCAAGTTTTCGAGACACTCATCGACGAAAACTGATCAATATCAAGTTTTCGAAACACTCATTGGCAAAAATTGATGAATATCAAGTTTTCGAATAAACCACCCGTGAAAACTAATGAATATAAAATTTTCGAATCACTCACCGGCAAAAACTGATGAATATCAAGTTTTCGAAACACTCATCGGTGAAGACTGATGAATATCAAGTTTTCGAAATACTCATCGGCGAAAACTGATTAACAAGAAAACCAAGTTTTCGAAACACTCATTGGTGAAAGCTGATGAATATCAAGTTTTCAAAACAATAAACAGCGAAAATTGATTAACAAGAAAATCATGTTTTCGAAACACTCATTGGCGAAAATTGATGAAAATAAAGTTTTCGAAAGACTCATCGACGAAAACTGATGAAGTTTTGAAAAACTCATCGGCGAAAATTGATTAACAAAAAAATCAAGTTTACGAAACACTCACAGGCGAAAACTGATAAATATCAAGTTTTCGAAACACTCACAGGCGAAACCTGATGAATATCAAGTTTTCGAAACACTCAACGGCGAACACTGATTAACAAGAAAATCAAGTTTTTGAAATACTCATTGGCGAAAACTAGTTAATATCAGGTTTTCAACACACTCAACGGCGTAAACTAATGAATATCAAGTTTTCGAAACACTCACCGGCGAAAACCGATCAATATCAAGTTTTCCAAACACTCATTGGCGAAAACTGATGAATATCAAGAAAACCAATTTTTCGAAACACTCACCGTCGAAAATGATCGATATCAAATTTACGAAACACTATTCGGCGATAATTGATTAACAAGAAAACCATGTTTTCGAAACACTCATTGGAGAAAAATGATGAATATCAAGTTTTCGAAACACTGATCGACAAAAACTGATGAATATCAACTTTTTGTAACACTCATCGATGAAAACTGATTAACAAAAAAATCTTGTTTTCGAAACACTCAATGGCGAAAACTGATGAATATCAAGTTTTCGAAACACTCACCTGCGAAAACTGGTGAATATCAAGATTTCGAAACACTCACTGGCGAAAACTGATCAATATTAAGTTTTCGAAACACTCGATGGCGAAAACTGTTTAATAAGAAAATCAATTTCCCAAAACACTCGTTAGCGAAAACAGATGAATATCAACTTTTCGAAACACTCATTGGCAAAAACTGATGAATATCAAGTTTACGAAACACTCACCAACAAAAACTATTGAATATTATGTTTTCGAAACACTCGTAAATGAAAACAGATGATTATCAAGTTTTCGAAACATTCCCGTCGAAAACTGATTAACAAGAAAATCAAGTTTTCGAAACACTCATTGGCAAAAACTGTTGAATATCATGTTTTCGAAACACTTGCCAGAGAAAACTAATGAATATCAAGTTTTCGAAACATTCCCGGCAAAAACTGACGAATATCAACTTTTTGAAACACTCATTGGCGAAAACTGATTAACAAGAAAATCAAGTTTTCGAAACACTCATTGGCGAAAATTGATGAATATGAAGTTTTTGAAACACATTGGCAAAAACTGTTTACCAAGAAAATTAAGTTTTCGAAAGACTCATTGGCGAAAAATGATGAATATCAAGTTTTCGAAACACTCATAGGCAAAAACTGATTAACAAAACAATCAAGTTTTAAAAACACTTATTAGCAAAAATTGATGAATATCAAGTTTTTGAAACACTCATTGGCGAAAACTTATGAATATCAACTTTTCGAAACACCCATTGGTGAAAACTGATTAAGAAGAAAATCAAGTTTCCGAATCACCCATTGGCAAAAACCAATGAATATCAAGTTTTCGAAACACTCATATGCAAGAATTAATTAACAAGAAAAACAAGTCTTAGTAACACTCACCGGCGAAAACTTGTGTATATCAAGTTTTTGACACAATCATCGGCGAAGATTGATTAACAAGAAAACAAAGTTTTCGAAACACTCATTGGCGGAAAATGATGAATATCAAGTTTTCAAAACGTCCACCGGCGAACACTAATGAATATCAAGTTATCAAAACACTAACCGGCGAAAATATATGAATATCAAGTTTTTGAAACATTCCTCGGCGAAAACTGATTAACAAGAACATCAAGTTTTCGAAACACTCTTTGGCAAAAACAGATGAAAATCAAGTTTTCGAAACACTCAGCGACGAAAACTGATGAATATCCTGTTTTCGAAGCACTCAACACGAAAACTAATGAATATCATGTTTTTGAAACACTCACCGACAAAAACTGATCAATATAAAGTTATTGACACACTCATCGGTTAAAATTGATTAACAAGAAAACCAAGTTTTCGAAACACTCATTGGTGAAAACTGATGAATATCAAGTCTTCGAAACACTCACCGGCGAAAACTAATGAATATCAAGTTTTTGAACTCACCGGCAAAAACTGATGAATGTCAATTTTTCGAAACACTCATCGGCGAAAACTGATTAACAAGAAAATCAAGTTTTCGAAACACTCATTGGTGAAAACTCGTCAATATCTAGTTTTCGAAACACTCACTGGGAAAAACTAATCAATATCAAGTTTTCGAATTACTCATTAGCGAAAACTGATTAACAAGAAAATCAAGTTTTCGAATCACCCATTGGCAAAAACTAATGAATATCAAGTTTTCGAAACGCTCATATGCTAAAATTAATTAACAAGAAATACAAGTCTTCGTAACACTCATCGACGAAAACTTATGAATATCAAGTTTCCGAAACACTAACTGGCGAAAACTGATGAATGTCAAGTTTTCGAAACACTCAACGACGAAAACTAATTAACAAGAAAATGAAGTTTTCAAAACACTCAGTGGGTAAAACAGATGGATATCAAGTTTTTCGAAACACTCACCGGCGTAAACTGATGAATGTTATGTTTTCGAAATACTCACAAGCGAAAACTAATCAATATCAAATTTTCGAAACACACATTGGCGAAAACTGATTAACAAGAAAATCAAGTTTTCGAATCACCCATTGGCGAAAACTAATGAATATCATGTTTTCGAAACACTCATATGTAAAATTTGATTAACAAGAAAACCAAGTTTTCGAAACACTCACCGGTGAAAACTGATCAATATCAAGTTTACGAAACACTCATCGGTGAAAACTATGTTTTTGAAATGCTCATTGGAGAAAAATGATGAATATCAAGTTTTCAAAACGCTCACCGGCGAAAACTAATGATTATAAAGTTATCGAAACACTCATTGGCGAAAACTGATGAATATCAAGTTTTCGAAACACTCACCGGCGAAAACTGATGAATATCACGTTTTCGAAACACTCACCGGCGAAAACTGATGAATATCAAGTTTTCGAAACACTCATCGACGAAAACTGATTAACAAGAAAATCAAGTTTTCGAAACACTCATTGGCGAAAACTGATGAATATCAATATCAAGTTATCGAAACACTCATTAGCGAAACATGATTAACAAGAAAATCAAGTTTTCGAATCACCCATTGGCGAAAACTAATGAATATCAAGTATTCGAAACACTCACCGGCGAAAACTGATCAATATCAAGTTTTTTATACACTCATCGGCGAAAATTGAATAACAAGAAAAACCAAGTTTTCGAAACACTCATTCGCGAAAATTGATGAATATCAAGTTTTCGAAACAGTCATCGGTGAAAACTGATGAATAACAAGTTTTCGAAATACTCATCCGCAAAAAAACTAAATGACAAGAAAATCAAGTTTTCGAAACACTCAATGGCGAAAACTGATGAAAATCAAGTTTTCGAAACACTCACCGACGAAAACTGATTAACAAGAAAACAAGTTTCCGAAACACTCACTGGTGAAAATTGTTGAATATCAAGTTTTCGAAACACTTATCGGCGAAAACTAATTAATATCAAGTTTTTGAAACACTCACCGGCCAAAACTAATGAATAATAAGTTTTCGAAACACTCGCCGACGAAAATTGATCAATCTCAAGTTTTCGAAACTCTCGTCGGGAAAAATTGATTAACAAGTAAACCAAGTTTTCAAAACACTCATTGGCGAAAACTGATGAATACCAAGTTTTCGAAACACATCGGTGAAAACTGATGAATATCAAGTTTTCAAAATACTCATCGGTGAAAACTGATTAACAAGAAAATCAAGTTTTCGAAACAATAATTGGCGAAAACCGATGAATCTCAAGTTTTCGAAACACTCATTGGCAAAAACTGATTCACATGAAATTCAAGTTTTCGAAACACTCGTTGGCAAAAACTGATGAATGTCAAGTTTCAAAAACATTCATCTATGAAAACTGATGAATATCAAGTTTTCGAAACACTCATCGGCGAAAACTGATTAACAAGAAAATCAAGTTTTTGAAATACTCATTGGCGAAAACTGATGAATATATTTCCGAAACACTCACTGGCAAAAACTGATGAATATCATGTTTTCGAAACACTCACCGGCAAAAACTGATGAATACGATGTTTCCGAAACACTCAATGGCCAAAACTGATTAGCAAGAAAATCAATTTTTTGAAACACTCATTGGGGAAAACTGATGAATATCAAGTTTTCGAAACACTCACCGGCAAAAACTGATGAATATCACGTTTTCGAAACACTCAACAACAAAAACTAATTAACAAGAAAATATGTTTTCGAAACACTCATTGGCGAAAATTGATGAATGTCAAGTTTTCGAAACACTCATCAACGAATATTGATGAATATCTAGTTTCCGAAACTCTCATCGTCGAAAACATATTAACAAGAAATTCTAGTCATTGAAACACTCATTAGTGAAAACTGATGAATATGAGGTTTTCGAAACACTCACCGGCGAAAACTTATGAATATCAAGTTTTCGAAACACGCACCGGCGAAAATTGATCAATATCAAGTTTTCGAAATACATTGGCGAAAACTGATTAAGTAGAAAATAAAGTTTACAAAACACTCATTGTTAAAAATTGATGAATATCAAGTTTTTGAAACTCTTATCGACGAAAGTCAATGAATATCAGCTTTTTGAAACACTCATTGGCGAAAATTGATTAACAGGAAAATGAAGTTTTCGAAACACTCATTGGTGAAAACTGATGAATTTCAAGTTTTTGAAACACTCACCGGCAAAAACTGATGAATATCAAGTTTTCGAAACACTCACCGGCGAAAACTGATGAATACGAATTTTTCGAAACACTCAACAGCGAAAACTGATTAACAAGAAAATCAAGTTTTCGAAAGACTCATTGGCAAAAACTGATGAATATCAAGTTTTCGAAACACTCACCGACGAAAACTGATGAATATCAAGTTTTCGAAACACTCACTGGCGAAAACTGATTAACAAGAAAATCAAGTTTTCGAAACACTCATTGGCAAAAACTAAAGAATATCAAGTTTTCAAAACACTCATCGGCGAAAATTGATGAATGTCAAGTTTTTGAAACACTCATTGGCAACTACTGATTAACAAGAAAATCAAGTTTTCGTAACACTCATTGGTAAAAATTGATGAATATCAAGATTTCGAAACTGTAACCTGCGAAAACTGATGAATATCAAGTTTTCGAAACCCTCATCGGCGAAAGTTGATAAACAACAAAATCAAAATTTCGAAACACTCATTTGCGAAAACTAATGAATATCAAGTTTTCGAAACACTCACCGGCGAAAATTGATCAATATTAAGTTTTCGAAAGACTCACCGGTGAAAACCGATCAACAAGAAAATCAAGTTTTCGAAACACTCATTAGGAAAAACTGATGAATATCAAGTTTTTGAAACACTCACCAGCAAAAACTGATGAATATCAAGTTTTCAAAACACTCACCAGCGAAAATTGATGAATATCAAGTTTTCGAAACACTCATCGGCGAAAACTGATGAACAAGAAAATTAAGTTTTCGAAACACTCATTGGCGAAAACTGATGAATATCAAGTTTTCGGAACACTCATCGACGAAAACAAATGAATATCAACTTTTTGAAACACTCATCGGCATAAACTGAGTAACAAGAAAATCAAGTTTCCGAAACACTCATTGGCAAAAACTAATGAATATCAAGTTTTCGAAACACTCATAGGCGAAAACTGATGAATATCAAGTTTTCGAAACACTCACCAGCGAAAACAGAACAATATCATGTTTTCGAAACACTCATCAGCGAAAACCAATTAAAATGAAAATCAAGTGTTCAAAATACTCATTGGCGAAAACTGATGAATATCAAGTTTTTGAAACACTCTTCGTCGAAAACTGATGAATATCAAGTTTTCGAAACACTCATCGGCGAAAACTGATAAACAAGAAAATCAAGTTTTCGAAACACTCATTGGCGAAAACTGATGAATATCTTTCCGAAACACTTACTGGCAAAAACTGATGAATATCATGTTTTCGAAACACTCACCGGCAAAAACTGATGAATACGATGTTTTCGAAACACTCAATGGGCAAAACTGATTAACAAGAAAATCAAGTTATCGAAACACTCGTTGGCGAAAACTAATGAATGTAAGGTTTTCGAAACACTCACCGGCGAAAACTTATGAAAATCAAGTTTTCGAAACACGCACCGGCGAAAATTGATCAATATCAAGTTTTTGAAATACATTAGCGAAAATTGATTAACAAGAAAATCAAGTTTTCGAAACACTCATTGTCGAAAACAAATGAATATCAAGTTTTTGAAACACTCATCGACGAAAACGGATGAATTTCATCTTTTTGAAACACTCATCGGCGAAAACTGATTAAAAAGAAAATCAAGTTTTCCAAACACTCTTTGGCGAAAACTGCTGAATATCCAGTTTTCGAAACACTCACTGGCGAAATTTGATTAACAAGAAAATCAAGTAATCGAAATACTCATTGGCAAAAACGGATGAATATCATGTTTTCGAAACACTCACCGGCAAAAACTAATGAATATCAAGTTTTCTAAACACTCATCGGCGAAAACTAATCAATATCAAATTTTTGAAACACTCTTTGGCGAAAACTAATTAACAAGAAAATCCAGTTTTCGAAACACTCATGGGCGAAAATTGATGAATATCAAGTTTCCGAAACAGTCATTGTCGAAAAATGATGAATATCAAGATTCTGAAAAACTCACCAGCTAAAACTGATGAATATCAAGTTTCCGAAACACTCAACAACGAAAATTGATTAACAAGAAAATCAAGTTTTCGAAACACTCATTGGCGAAAACAGATGAATATCAAGTTTTCGAAACACTCATTGGAGAAAACTGATGAATATCAAGTGTTCAAAACACTCATCGGCGAAAACTGATTAACAAGAAAATCAAGTTTTCGAAACACTCATTGGTGAAAACTGATGAATATAATGTTTCTGAAACACTTACTGGAAAAAACAGATGAATATCAAGTTTTTAAAACACTCATTGGCAAAAATTAATTAACAAGAATATCAAGTTTTCGAAACACTCATCGGCAAAAACTGATTAACAAGAATATCAGGTTTTCGAAACACTCATTGGCGAAAACTAATGAATATCAAGTTTTCGAAACACTCACCGGCGAAAACTGATGAATATCAAGTTTTCGAAACGCTCATCGGCGAAAACTGATTAACAAGAAAATCATGCTTTCGAAACACTCATTGGTTAAAATTGATGAATATTAAGTTCTCGAAACTCTCACCGGCGAAAACTGATAAATTTCAAGTTTTCGAAACACTCATCGGTGAAATTTGATTAACAAGAAAATAAGGTTTTTGAAACACTCATTGGCGAAAAACTGATTAACAAGAAAATCAAATTTTCGAAATACTCATTGGCGAAAGCTGATGAATATCAAGTTTTTGAAGCACTCACAGGCGAAGACTGATGGATATCAAGTGTTCGAAACACTCATCGGCGAAAATAGATTAACAAGAAAATCATGTTTTCGAAACACTCATTGGCGAAAATTGATGAATATCTTTTCGAAACACTCACTGGCAAAAACTAATGAATATCAAGTTTTCGAAACACTCACCGACAAAAACTAATGAATATAATGTTTTCGAAACACTCATCGGCGAAAATTGATTAACAAGAAAATCAAGTTATCGAAACACTCATTGGCGAAAACTGATGAATATCAAGTTTTCGAAACACTCACCGGTGAAAACTAGTGAATATCAAGTTTTCGAAAGACTCACCAGCAAAAACTAAGGAATATCAAGTTCTCGAAACACATTGGCGAAAAATGATTAACAAGAAAAGCAACTTTTCGAAACACTCATTGGTGAAAAATGGTGAATATCAAGTTTTCGAAGTACTCGTCGACGAAGACTGATGAATACCGTCTTTTTGAAACACTCATCGGCGAAAAATGATTAACAAGAAAATCAAGTTTTCGAAAAACACATTTGCGAAAAATCATGAATATCTAGTTTTTGAAACACTCACCGGCGAAATTTGATTAATAAGAAAATCAAGTTTTCGAAACTCTCATTGGCGAAAACTGATGAATATCACGTTTTCGAAACACTCACCGGCAAAAACTGATGAATATCAAGTTTTCGAAACACTCACCGGCCAAAAAAATTGAATATCAAGTTTTCGAAACACTCACCGGCGAAAACTGGTCAATATCAAGTTTTTAAAACACTCTTTGGCGAAAACTGATTAACAAGAAAATCAAGTTTTCGAAACACTCATTGGCGAAAACTGATGGTTATCAAGTTTTCGAAACACTCATCGATGAAAACTGATGAATATCAACTTTTTGAAACACTCATCGGCACAAACTGATTAACGAGAAAATCATGTTTTCGAAACACTCATTGATGAAAACCAATGAATATCAAGTTTTCGAAACACTCACTGGCAAAAACTAATGAATATCAGGTTTACGAAACAATCATCGGCAAAAACTGATCAATATCAAGTTTTCGAAACACATTGGCAAAAACTGATTAACAAGAAAATTAAGTTTTCGAAACACTCATTGCTGAAAACTAATAAATATCAAGTTTTCAAAACACTGATTGACGAAAACTGATGAATATTAAGTTTTCAAAACAATCACCGACGAAAACTGATCAATATCAAGGTTTAGAAACACATTGGCGAAAACTGATTAACAAGAAAATCAAGTTTTCAAAACACTCATTGGCCAAAACTAATGAAGATCAAGTTTTCGAAACACTCACCGGCGAAGACTGATGAATATCAAGTTTTCGAAACACTCATCGATGAAATTTGATTAACAAGAAAATAAAGTTTTTGAAACAATCATTGGCGAAAACTGATTAACAAGAAAATCAAGTTTTTGAAATATTCATTGGCAAAAACTGATGAATATCAAAGTTTTCGAAACACTCATCGGCGAAGACTGATGAATATCAAGTTTTCGAAACACTCATCGGTGAAATTTGATTAACAAGAAAATAAAGTTTGTGAAACAATCATTGGCAAAAACTGATTAACAAGAAAATCAAGTTTTCGAAATACTCATTGGCAAAAACTTATGAATATGAAATTTTCAAAACACTCATCGGCAAAAATTAATTAACAGGAAAACCAAGTTTTCAAAACACTCACAGGCGAAAATTGATGAATATCATGTCTTTGAGACACTCATTGGCGTAAACTAATTAACAAGAAAATCTAGATTTCGAAATACTCATTGGCGAAAGCTGATGAATATCACGTTTTCGAAACACTAACCGTCAAAAACTGAGTAATATCATGTTTTCGAAACACTAATCGGCGAAAACAGATGAACAAGAAAATCAAATTTTCGTAACACTCATTGTTGAAAACTGATGATTATCAAGATTTCGAAACACTCATTGGCGAAAATTAATGAATATCAAGTTTTCGAAACACTCAACGGCGAAAATTGATTAACATGAAAATCGAGTTTTCGAAACACACATTCGCGAAACTGATGAAAATCAAGTTTTCAAAATACTCATCAACGAAAATTGATGAATATGATGTTTTCGAAACACTCATTGGCGTAAACATATGAACAAGAAATTCAAGGTCTCAAAACACTCATCTGTGAAAACTGATGAATATCATTTTTTGAAACACTCACCGGTGAAAACTGATCAATATCAAGTTTCTAAAACACCCATTTGCGAAAACTGATAGAAAAGAACATCAATTTTTCGAAATACTCATTGGCAAAAACTAATGAATATCATGTTTCCGAAACATTCATTAGTGAAAACTGGATGAATATCAAGTTTTCGAAACAGTCATCGACGAAAACTGATTAACAAGAAAGTCAAGTTTTCGAAATACTCATTTGCGAAAACTGATGAATATCATGTTTCCGAAACATTCATTGGCGAAAACTGATGAATATCAAGTTTTCGAAACACTCATTGGCGAAACCTAATTAATAAGAAAATTATGTTTTCGGGACACTCATTGGCGAAAACTGATGAATATCAAGTTTTTGAAACACTCACTGGCGAAAATTGATGAATATCATGTTTTCGAAACACTCATCGGTTAAAACATATTAACAAGAAAATCGCATTTTCAATACACTCATTGGCGAAAACTGATGAATATCAAGTTTTTGAAACACTCACCGGCGAAAACTAATGAATATCATTTTTTCGAAACAATTACCGGCGAAACCTGATAAATATCATGTTTTCGAAACACATTGGCGAAAACTGATTAACAAGAAAATCAAGTTTTCGAAACACTCATTGTCGACAAACAAATGAATATCATGTTTTCGAAACACTCATCGACGAAAACTGATGAGTATCATCTTTTTGAAACACTCATCGGCAAAAACTGATTAACAGAAAATCAAGTTTTCCAAACCCTCATTGGCGACAACTGATGAATATCCAATTTTCGAAACACTCATCGGCGAAAATTGATTAACAAGAAAATCAAGTTTTCGAAACACTCATTGGCGAAAACTAAAGAATATCAAGTTTTTGAAACACTCACCGGCGAAAACTGATCAATATCAAGTTTTCGAAACACTCATCGGCGAAAACTGATGAATATCAAGTTTTCGAAACACTCACCGGCGAAAACTGATGAAAATCAAGTTTTAGAAACACTCACCGGCGAAATATAATGAATATTAAGTTTTCGAAACACTCATTAGTGAAAACATATTAACAAGAAAATCGAGTTTTCGAAACACTCATTGGCGAAAATTGAGAAATATCAAGTTTTCGAAACACTCACCGGCGAAAACTGAGGAATATCATGTTTTCGAAACACTCACCAACGAAAACTGATGAATATCAAGTTTTCGAAACACTTACCGGCGAAATCTGATGAACATAAAGTTTTTGAAACACTCACCGGCGAAAACTAATGAATATGAAGTTTTCAAAACACTCACTTGCGAAAACTGATCAATATCAAGTTTTCGAAATATTTATTGGTAAAAACTGATTAACAAGAAAATCAAGTTTTTGAAACACTCATCCACGAAAACTGATGAATATCAAGTTTTCGAAACACTCATCGGCGAAAACTGATGAATATCAAGTTTTTGAAACAATCACCTGCAAAAATTGATCAATCTCAAGTTTTCGAAACACATTGGTGAAAACTAATTAACAAGAAAATCAAGTTTTCGAAACACTCATCGATGAAAACTGATGAATATCAAGTTTTCGAAACAATCACTGGCGAAAACTAATCAATATCAAGTTTTCGAAACACATTGGCAAAAACTGATTAACAAGAAAATCAAGTTTTCGAAACACTCATTGGCGAAAACTAATGAATATCAAGTTTTCGAAACACTCGTCGATGAAAACTGATGATAATCAACCTTTTGAACCACTTATCGGCGAAAATTGATTAACAAGAAAATCAAGTTTTTGAAACACTCATTGGCAAAAACAAATGAATATTAAGTTTTTGAAATAGTCACCGGCGAAAACTAATGAATATCAAGTTCTCGAAACACTCAACGACGAAAACTTATTAACAAGACAATCAAGTTTTCGAAAAACTCAATGGAGAAAACTAATTAACAAGAAAATCAGGTTTTCGAAACACTCATTGGTGAAAACTGATGAATAACAAGTTTTCGAAACACTCATCGACGAAAACTGATGTATATGAACTTTTTGAAACACTCAACGGCGAAAACAGATCAATATCAAGTTTTCGGAATACTCATTGGTGAAAACTGATGAATATCAAGTTTTCGAAACACTCACCGGCGAAAACTGATCAATATCAAGTTTTCCTAATACTCATTGGCGAAAACTGATAAACAAAAAAATCAAGTTTTCAAAACACTCATTGGTGAACACTGATGAATATCAAGTTGTCAAAACACTCATCGATGAAAACTGATCAATTTCAAGATTTTGAAACACACGTCGGCGAAAATTGATTAACAAGAAAATCAAGTTTTCAAAACACTCATTGGCGAAAACTGATGAGAATCAAGTTTTCGAAACACTTACCGGCAAAAACTAATGAATAACACGTTTTTGAAACACTCAACGACGAAAACTGATTAACAAGAAAATCATGTTTTCGAAACACTCACCGGGGAAAACTGATGAATATCAAGTTTCCGAAACACTCACCGGCGAAAACTGATGAATATCAAGTTTTCGAAACACTCATCGGGGAAAACTGATGAATATCAAGTTTTCGAAACACTCATCGGCGAAAACTGATTAACAAGAAAATCAAGTTTTCGAAACACTCATTGGTGGAAACTTATGAATAACAAGTTTTCGAAACACTCACCTACGAAAACTGATCAATATCAAGTTTTCGAAACACTCTACGGCGAAAACTCATTTACAAGACAATCATGTTTTCGAAACACTCATTGGCGAAAACTAATTAGCAAGAAAATTAAGTTTTGGAAAGACTCATTGGCGAAAACTGATGAATAACAAGTTTTCGAAACAATCATCGACGAAAACTGATGAATATCAACTTTTTGAAACACTCATCGGCGAAAACTGATTAACAAGAAAATCAAGTTTTCGAAACACTCATTGGTGAAAACTGATGAATATCAAGTGTCACTACAACAAAACAGGCATCTAGCCACGGTCAAACCAGGCATCTAACGGCGGTTTTGAGCGTGGCTAGGAATCTAACGGCGGTTGCGTAACCGTCGCCGATGCCTGTGTCGGGACCAACTCTAGCGACGATTAGCGCAACCGTTGGAATAACCGTCGTAAGGGGCAATTTTGACCTACCGACGGTTGCAACCGTCGCTAGAATGCTATCCACAACTCCTAATTTATACATTATCGGCGACGGTTAGAACCGTCGTTAAGTGAGATGCATCTAACGGCGGTTACCGCCGTTAGATGCATCTCACTTAGCGACGGTCACAACCGTGGTTAGATGATGCAATATGAAATTTCAATAATAGCAACGCTTATAACCGTCACTAGTTCCTTTTTTTTTTTTATAGATTTCTATTCTTATCTAGCTAGTTCTTTTTTTAATAGATTTCTATTTCTTGTCTAGCTAGTTCCTTTTTTAGTTTTAAACTCAAATGAAACCAATAATTCACATGGAATGATCATGGACTTCTATAAATTTAACAACCATAATATATTAAATTGTTATCAACATATAACTTACATTATTGTGGAAGTATGATACATTTGCATTTGAAGGATACTCAAATTCATAGTAAATAGACTATTTCCAACCAACTCAATACAAAACAAATTGCCTAATAAAGTACACTTGCTTTCTACTTCATTTGCCTAAGATTGATCCAAAGCCAGAGTAGCAATTCTTCACCCTCAATCTCAAAGTTGGAGCCAATGAACATGTTCTTGATTCACCAAAGAGTCTGTCCAAAGAAGTATCAAGAAAATAATAAGCTAAAAAAAAGTGAAAGAAAAGAAAAACACCAAAATGCTTAAAATAGATATATTACCAAATGATGCAAAAACATTCAAGGTAAATAACCACATGTATGTATGTATGTATGCCAACCAAAAAAAAAGTGAAAGAAAAAGAAAACACTAAAATGCTTAAAATAAAGTTGAAAAATCAAATAGTAAGAGCAAGCAAAAGAACTATTATTATCAAAGGTTGCAGTTGGTGTTTTGTTGGTTGTGATAGGCATACTCATAAGTAGAAGTGAAGGTCAAGACTCTGCACAAGACTACGTGGATGCCCATAACGCAGCAAGAACAGAGGTCGAGGTTCCAAATTTGGCATGGAGGGATATGTCACAATCATATACTTGATGGGATCAATAATATTATAACAATTAACAAGAAAAACTAAGATGGGATTAGTAATATTATATACATAAGTACATCTAAATTAAAAAAGAAAAAGAAAAACTAAGAGAATATGATTCATAACAATTAACAAATAAAACAAAAATGAGAAAACAGTCTCAGATTCTCATATTTATGTTCATTCAAATTTAGCCCACATAACAACTTGTCACCATTTTTCACACAATCCAAAACAAAAATAACACTATAATTAATCTACAGTAGTAATTTTGTATAGTAAAAGACTAATAAAGACTACAAACTAAAAATTAAGAAAGGGTTGTGAGTGGATGATAGATCCATGTTACCAACTACATGCTCAATTAATCCAGTACAAAAATACAAGAGAATATGATGCTTATTACCAATTAGTTCTAGTATAACCAACCACTTATATCTCAGTTGATCGTCCCACAAATGATGTATTCTTCTTAGTGGTCAGAACTCAGCAGCCAAAGGAAAAAAATACCACTTATATAGAACACCATATACATTCTACAGTTTTCAAATGGCTATCTTGTCGGTAATTATGTCTCTTATAAGTACCACACATATTTCATAAAAAAATAAATAAACACAATAAACCAATTAGTTAAGAAACTAAGAAAAAATTGCTTGCATAAATTTACAATCCAACTAGTTAGCCATCAATCTTCATCAGATTTCATTCAGTTGCCATGTTTAGAGTCAACTTCCTTCTTAATGACAAACTAATGAACTATTTGTTGCTATATTGACCCACATAATAAACATAGCAGAAAACAAAAACTGATATAAAGCATGAAATGAAAAAAAAAATTAATAAAAGAGATGCAAAATCATTACTTGGAAAAGCTTATCCCACAACTTTTCTTGCACAGTAAGAACTAACCAAGTTGAACCACCATATGTGTAAGTCATGTATATCTTTATTTGAAAAAAATACTCAAAACAAATCAATACCATGTTCTTCCGTAGCTGAGAGAGACGTTTTTGCCAATCATTCACTCTTTCCCTAACAATGGCCTTCAGAGGTGCTATATAAATAACCTGCATATTTTGATAGCAAATTAACTTATACACTAGATAAGATAATGAACAAAGAAGTTGCACATTTTATTGTCAGCAACATGTTTAGTTTACACACTTGAGAACACCATTTAAGCACTTAAAAGAATATTTCTCAAGGAAGAACAAGCCATATGACAAGCCACTAAAACAGAGTTCAAATCATTATTTTGAACACCTAAAGGAAATTAATTACATGAAGCATTTTTTATTCTATTTTTGGTGAATGAGTAAAGAAAATCTATATTCACTTTCAATGTCAGGAATACTCCACATTTTGCTTTAATCAATACTCCTTACAAGCATAGAAGTGCTAAGTCTCAGAGTGCAAAATTAAAAAAAAACATGGAACAAAGCAGTGATACACACGACAAAAGGTAGCTAGAACGAGGAAAGTTATCTAAACTTTTAACAGGAGCTGAAAGAGTCAATACTTTAGTTCTTCCTTACAAGCATTGATGTCTTGCATTATATATATATATATAATGAGAAACATGTTTGAATCGCTATAGTGAAATCCAAAGACGGACAATGAGATTTAAGGGACCGAATTCCCAATAGGAAAACAAATATGAACAACAAGATGTAAAGACTCTCTAATACAACATATGGACATACAATAAGAAATAGAAAGACTATCCAAAAGAACCATACACAACCTAATATTACCAAGATATAATGTTTCAAAACAAAACCCAAAACAAAAGCGTGAAATAACCAGAGAAAATGACTCACCAGCGATAAGGAGACTGAGAATGACAAGGACTCGCCAGCGAGAAGTAGTGAGGCTTGAGGTTATGGATCTTCCTCACAAGGTAGTTGGAGACAAAGGATACCCCTGATTCAGAGTTCGAAAACTTCCAACGTAATAAAAAACCCCCAAAAAGAAAACAGAAATTGGAAGCAAAACAGAAGCGTGAGTTCTGCGAGCGATACTGATGGAGGAAGAGTGAGAGAAAAATCAAAATAAAGAGAGAGGTTCAGTGGTTACAGAGCAACGCCATAGAGAATGAAATCGACGGAAAACTTGATTTCTATGAACATCGGAGGCTCTGTGTTGGTTGGGAAAACGGAGCGCCGAATTGATGAAGCCTTTGCGTATTGGAAAGAAAGAAGATGCCTCTGCGTAAAGAAGCGTCGTGGGCTTGGGTAGGTTAGGTCTGAATAATTTGATGAAAAAGAAAGGGGGGAATGAAAGGCGCCGAGTGAAAAAAAAAAGTAGCGTGAAAATAAACTTTTTTTTTTATTTTTACCTACGGTTCTGACCGTAGGTAAAATGTCCGAGGCTAAAATTTGCATCAGGTTGCATCTAACAACGGTTGACAAAAACCGTGGTTAGTTGACCGCCGTTAAAAGCCTTAATTTTTGTAGTGTGTTCGAAACACTCACCGGAGAAAACTAATGAATATCAACTTTTCGAAACACTCAGCGGCGAAAACTCATTAATATCAAGTTTTTGGAACACTCATTGGCGAAAACTGATTAACAAGAAAATCAATTTTTCGAAACACTCATTGGCGAAAAGTGATGAATATCAAGTTTCCGAAACACTCATCGGCGAAAAATGATGAATATCAAGTTTTCGAAACACTCATTGGCGAAACTTGATTACCAAGAAAATCAATTTTTCGAAACACTCATTGGCAAAAACTGATGAATATCAAGTTTTCGAAACCCTCGTCGCCGAAAATTGATTAACAAGAAAATCAAGTTTTCGAAACACTCATTGGCGAAAACTGATGAATATCAAGTTTTCAAAACACTCACCGGTGAAATTTGATTAACAAGAAAATCAAGATTTTTAAACACTCATTGGCGAAAACTAATGAATATCAAGTTTTTGAAACACTCACTGGCGAAAACTAATCAATATGAAGTTTTCGAAACACTCACCGGTGAAAACTTATGAATATCAAATTTTCGAAACACTCATCGGCATATATTGATTAACAATAAAACCAAGTTTTCGAAACACTCACCGGCGAAAACTAATGAATATCAAGTTTTCAAAACACTCACCGGCAAAAATTGATCAATATCAAGTTTTCGAAACACTCATTGGCGAAAACTGATTAACAAGTGTAACACCCGCCTCTCTCAATGATGTAATTGATTGTTAGCTAGATGAATTAAGGTTTTTGGTATGTGTTTGATGCATCTAGAAGCATGTAAAGTTGTATTAGAAATAGGTGAATTATGTTAGAGGGACTCGAAAGAAAAGAAAAGAAGGGTTAGATGGAAGAGGACTTAGGTGTAAGGAAAAGCCTTATGGGGGATGTAATTCATAATTTTATCTTAGATTCATAGTGACCAACAGAATTTTGAACACTTCCCACCTGTGTGTCAAGGTAGAGTGATTAACTCTATTTTTAATGAAAACAACAAATTGAGTAGAATTAAGTACTGAAATGCAAAGAAATAATGTTTAGGGGTGAGTCACCACCTAATTGACACTTAAGGATAGGGAGGACCTGCCACCTCTCGACACACTCACCATTTTCATCAACTAGAGAGAGAGAGAGGTGGAGAGAAGGAAGAGAAAAGCTTGAAGGGGAAGCTAGGAATTCAGGGTAGGGCTCGATTGAGCTGGGGAATTTTATAGAATAGCATCTATTTATCACAAGAAACATAATCTAGCTTGGAATTAAGGTAATCATGACTTCCAACTCCCATTTTTTGGAAAGTTAAGATTTTGATTGAAAATGGCCAATTTCTGATTTTGAACTTCGGGGCCGAAATAGAGAGTACATACTTGCATTTCTATGTTTTTGGAACTCATATGGATGCCTATTTATGTATGCATGTATCTCTGAATGCTAACAATGAAGATTTAGAAATGGGTTTGGCTATGGGTTTTGGTAGCATGTTCATAATTAAATCTAAGGAAGTTTAAGCATGTTTGCGCTAAGATTGTTCATGGGTTTTATCATTTTTTTTGCTTGAGAATGTTTTGGACACCTTGCATGTATTTGGATGATGAATTTTGAGTTGGAATAGGTGATTTAATGGTTTTGCGAAAATAGGGCAAAGGAACAAAAGTCGACTGTTAGCCTCTAACAGTCCACTGTCGTGCCCAGAAATTCAAAGAAATTTAAGACAGAGGCACAATAGTCGACTGATAGGCTTAGCAGTTGACTGCTGTGTTCTTAAGTCATCATATTTTTCTAGATTTTCCAGAAACACATATGGCAGTCGACTGCCATGCCCAATCAGTCGACTTCCATGTTCTTGATTCAAGAAAAACCAAGATTCAACTCAGAAATTCAATTTGGTAAATATTTAATTGTTGAAGGTCTCAAGAGTAAGCAGCCGATTGCTATGCTTGGGACAGTCGTCTGATGGAACACGGAGAGCTCCCAGTCGACTGGTAAGTTGTAGCAGTTGACAGATAAGCTACTATCTCTTTTTATATATTTTTCAAAGATTGAATAGTCGACTGATGTCTTGGGAGCAGTTGACTGATACAGGGCAGTTTATGTAAATGTTTTACATCCTATGAAACAAAGTTTTAAGAGCCCAATTACATACTTAAACTTAATTTTAATGGATTAAAGGACAATATGTGACATGGTTTAAGGGAAATAACATAGTAAAATGAAAAGAGAGCTAAGTATTTCATATACATCCTTTGTAGAAGAAAAAGTCCATAGTCGATTGACCAATTTTCGGTATGGGACGGCCGTTGGGATTTCCACGGTTGAGCCATAACATGGGATGGTAAAACATCCAATCCATTGATGATGAAAGTTGACGAAAACACCGTGTTGGTTGTTTAATTTTAAGCTAGTAGACTCTACATGGCCAAATCGAGAGTGACATGCTTAAAATTAGATTAACCATGCTTGGGACTAATTCTTTACATGTATGTACATGAGAATAGCATATCGAGGGATAAAATGGTGATCCTTTAGGAAAGACACCTTGTGTCTTATGGCATTGAGAGGTCATGGACAAAATGGTGATCCTTAGGGAAAGATGCATTGTATCCTGTGAATGTATGGTTAAGGGTAAAACTGTGACCCTTCGGGGAAGAGGCATTGTACCCTATGAATGAATGAATGTTAAAGGATAAAATTGTGACTCATGAGGGGAAGATGAATTGTATGCTATGAATGGAATGGACAAAACTGTGACCCATAGGGGAAGACCAGTGTGGCAAATGGATGAAATGGACAAAACTGTGACCCATAGGGGAAGATCAGTGTGTCAAAGGAATGAATGGATATGTGCGAGTAGTTGTTGGACAACTCTCCCGATGCTCAATGTTTTTATGAAAGATTAGGGCTAAATGCCCATATGTTCTGAATGCTTGTTATTTCCATATTTTATGAAAATGATGATGAATGTTAATGAAATGTCCATATTGCTATGAAATGTTTAAATGTTAAGTATAATGATTGTATTATACCATACCATGCCAATCGTTTGTATGTTTAACCGATGCATTGATGATGATATATGCCATGATATGTTTAAAGTTATTGATAATGGTGCATCCAGGATTTCATGATATGAAATGTAATAAGAAATGCAGTGATTTTCTGTATGGTGATACAATGGTACACATTAGCGGTTTTGGAAACAGGTTGCCATGATTACTGAGATTATAATCTCATGATTACGTTGATGTGTATCGGATGCCTAGGTACTTAGTTACCCTAGAGGCTAAGCTGGAGTGGAGGAATGACCCATTACAGGTTTGGATCATAGTTATTAGTGATGTAGTAGTGCATGTAGTTATATATCTGACCCCTACTCAGCCTGTATGACTTTATGATGGATATTTATATAAGATTTTGGACTCTCCAATCCCTTGACCTTGTGCCTCATATGTTTTCGAAAAGGACATAAAGGTTACTAGATGGTATGTATAGAAAGGGATGGAGTTAAATCATCTTAATATATGGATAGTTTTTATGTATGTATGTATGAACTTGAGTTCTTATCCACTAGTAGGTTAAGGACTAAGATCTTAAGATGCTTGCTATCTCTAGATCTTCTTCCTTCTTAGGACTGTAGTTGACTATGACCTTTGATGGATGTACATACATATATAAATATGAAAATATGTATTTATGTACGTAAAAGTTTATGAATGTACATATAAGTAAATATGGTTAATTGATTGTGTGTGTAAGAATTTATTTTATGCTTCCGCTTGACAGACGAGTGAGATACCCGAGAGATAGAACCTAAACCAACTCAATCTAATTAATCTATTTGGTAAAAGTTTTATTAAATTCGGGTAAGAAACGTAGTAACACAATAATTCAAGATAACTATATCCTAAAAATGAACGTAGGGAATAGGGGTGTTACAACATGAAAATCAAGTTTTCGAAACACTCATCGGCGAAATCTAATGAATATGAAATTTTTTATACACAAACTCGCGCAAACTGATGAATGTGAAGTTTTTGAGACACTCATCGGCGAAAACTGATTAACAAGATTATCAAGTTTTCGAAACACTCATTTGGAAAAAGAGATGAATATCATGTTTCTAAAACACTAATCGGCCAAAAGTGATAAACATCAAGTTTTCGAAACACTGTCCGGCGAAAACTAATCAATATCAAGTTTTCGAAACACATTGGCAAAAACTAATTTACAAGAAAATCTAGTTTTCGAAACACTCATTAGCGAAAACTGATGAATATCAAGTTTTCGAAGCAGTCATCGATAAAAACTGATAAATACTAACTTTTTTAAACACTTATCGGTGAAAATTGATTAACAAGAAAATCAAGTTTTCGAAACACTCATTGGCGAAAAATGATGAATATCAAGTTTTCGAAACACTCACCGGAGAAAATTGATGAATATCCAGTTTTCGAAACACTCAACGGCGAAAACTGATTAACAAGAAATTCAAGTTTTTAAAACACTCATTGGCGAAAACTGATGAATATCAAGTTTTTGAAACACTCATCGGCGAAAATTGATTAACAAGAAAATCAAGTTTTCGAAACACTCATCGGCGAAAACTGATTAACAAGAAAATCAAGTTTTCGAAACACTCATTGGCGAAAACTGATGAATATCAAGTTTTTGAAACACTCACCGACGAAAACTGATGAATATCAAGTTTTCGAAACACTCAACGGCGAAAACCGATTGTCAAGAAAATCAAGTTTTTGAAACACTCATTGGCGAAAACTGATGAATATCAAGTTTTCGAAACACTCATCGGCAAAAATTCATTAACAAGAAAAACAAGTTTTATAAACACTCACCGGCGAAAACTGATAAATATCAAGTTTTCGAAACACTCAACGGCGAAAACTGATCAATATCAAGTTTTCGAAACACTCATCGGCGAAAATTGATTAAAATGAAAATCAAGTTTTCAAAACACTCATTGGCGAAAACTGATGAATATCATGTTTTCGAAACACTCACTGACGAAATCTGAGGAATATCAAGTTTTCGAAACAGTCATCGGCGAAAACCGGTGAACATCAAGTTTTCGAAATACCCATCGGCGAAAACTGATTAATAAGAAAATCAAGTTTTCGAAACACTCATTGGAAAAAACAGCTGAATATCAAGTTTTCAAACACTCACCGGCGAAAACTAATGAATATCAAGTTTTCGAAACACTCTGGCGAAAACTGATCTATATCATGTTCTCGAAACACTCACCGGCGACAACTAATGAATATTAAGTTTTTGAAACACTCATTGGCGAAAACTGATTAACAAGAAAATCAAGTTTTCGAAACACTCATTGGCGAAAACTAATGAATATCAAGTTTTCGAAACAGTCACCGGCAAAAACTAATGAATATCAATATTTCGAAACACTCACCGGCGAAAATTGATCAATATCATGTTTCCGAAACACTTACTGGCGAAAATTGATTAACAACAAAATCAAGTTTTCGAAACACTTATTGGCGGAAACTGATAAATATCAAGTTTTCGAAACACTCACCGTCAAAAATTGATCAAAATCAAGTTTTCGAAACACTCATTGGCGAAAATTGATTAACAAGAAAATCAAGTTTTCGAAACACTCACCAGCGAAAACTGATTAACATGAAAATCAAGTTTTCGAAACACTCATTGGTGAAAACTGATGAATATCAAGTTTCTGATATACTCACCGGCCAAAATGGATGAATATGAAGTTTTCAAAACTCTTATCGGTGAAAACTGATTAACAAGAAAATCATGTTTTCGAAACACTCATTAGCGAAAATTGATGAATATCAAGTTTTTGAAACACTCACCAGCAAAAATGATCAATATCAAGTTTTCAAAACATTCATCGGCAAAATTTGATTAACAAGAAAATCATGTTTTCGAAACACTCTTTAGCGAAAACTGATGAATATCAAATTTTCGAAACACTCACCGGCAAAAATTGATCAAAATCAAGTTTCCGAAACACTCATTAGTGAAAACTAATTACCGAGAAAATCAAATTTTCGAAAATCTCATTGGCAAAAACATATGAATACAAGTTTTCGAGACACTCATCGGCGAAAACTGATGAATATCATGTTTTTGAAACACTCACCGGCGAAAACTGATCAATATCATGTTTTCGAAACACTCACCGGTGAAAACTAATGAATATCAAGTTCTCGAAACATTCACCGGCGAAAATTGGTCAATATCAAGTTTTCGAAGCACTCATAGGCGAAAACTGATTAACAAGAAAATCAAGTTTTCGAAACACTCATTAGCGAAAACTGATGAATATCAAGTTTTCGAGACACTCATCGGCGAAAACTTATTAACAAGAAAATCAAGTTTTCGAATCATTGATTGGCGAAGACTGATGAATATCCAGTTTTCGAAACACTCACCGGTGAAAACTAATGAATATCAAGTTTTCGAAATACTCACCGTCGAAAACTGATCAATATCAAGTTTTCGAAGAACTCATTGGCGAAAACTGATTAACAAAAAAATCAAGTTTTCGAAACACTCGTTGGCGAAAATTGCTGAATATCATGTTTTCGAAACACTTGTCAACGAAAACTGATGAATATCAAGTTTTCGGAACACTTATCGGCGAAAACATACTAACAAGAAAATCAAGTTTTCGAAGCACTCATTGGCAAAACTGATGAATATCAACTGTTCGAAACACTCACCGGCAGGTTTCCGAAACAATATCAAGTTTTCGAAAGACATTGGCGAAATTTGATTAACAAGAAAGACAAGTTTTCGAAAGACTCATTGGGGAAAACTGATGAATATCAAGTTTTCGAAACACTCACCGGCAAAAACTGATGAATATCATGTTTTTGAAACACTCATCGGCGAAAACTGAGTAATATCAAGTTTTTGAAACACTAACTGGTGAAAACTGATGAATATCAAGTTTTTAAAACACTCATCAGCGAAAACTGAAGAATATCAAGATTTTGAAACACTCATCCCCGAAAACTGATTAACAAGACAATCAAGTTTTCGAAACACTCATTGGCGACAACTGATGAATATCACGTTTTCGAAACACTTATCGACGATAATTGATGAATATCAAGTTTTCGAAACACTAATCGGTGAAAACTGATGAATATCAAGAATTCGAAACACGGACCGGTGAAGTTTGATTAACAAGAAAATTAAGTTTTCGAAACACTCACCGTCAAAAACTGGTCAATATCAAGTTTTCAAAACACTGACCGGCCAAAACTGATGAATATCAAGTTTCCAAAACACTCATCGTCAAAAATTGATTAATAAGAAAATCAAGTTTTCGAAACACTCATTGGCGAAAACTTATGAATATGATGTTTTCGAAACACTCACAGGCGAAATCTGATCAATATCAAGTTTTCGAAACACTCAACGGAGAAAACTGATGAATATCAAATTTTCGAAACACTCATCGGCAAAAATTGATTAACAAGAAATCCAAGTTTTTGAAACACTCACTGGCGAAAACTGTTGAACATCAAGTTTTCGAAACACTCACCGACGAATATTGATTAATATCAAGATTTTGAAACACTCATCGGCGAAAATTGATTAACAAGAAAACCAAGTCTTCAAAACACTTATTGGCGAAAACTGATGAATATCATGTTTTTGAAACACTCATCGGCGAAAACTTATTAACAAGAAAATCAAGTTTTCGAAACACTCATTGGCGAAAACTGATGAATATCAAGTTTTCGAACACTCACGAGCAAAAAATGGGGAATTTCAAGTTTTCGAAACTCTCAACGGCGAAAACTGATTATCAAGAAAATTAAGTTTTCAAAACACTCATCGGCAATAATTGATTAACAAGAAAACCATGTTTTCGAAACACTCATTGGCAAAAACTGATGAATATCAAGTTTTCGAAACACTCACCAGCAAAAAATGGGGAATATCAAGTTTTTGAAACACTCAACGACGAAAACTGATTATCAAGAAAATCAAGTTTTCGAAACACTCATTGGCGAAAACTGCTGAATATCAAGTTTTCGAAACACTCATTGGCGAAAACTGATGAATACCAAGTATTCGAAACACTCACCGGCGAAAATTGATGAATATCATGTTTTCGAAACACTCATCGGCGAAAACTGATTAACAAGAAAATCAAGTTTTCGAAACACTCACTGGTAAAAATTGATGAATATCAAGTTTTCGAAACACTCGTCAACGAAAACTGATGAATATCAAGTTTTCAGAACACTTATCGGCGAAAACATATTAACAAGAAAATCAAGTTTTCGAAACACTCATTGGCAAAACTGTTGAATATCAACTATTCGAAACACTCAACAGCAAAAACAATATCAAGTTTTCGAAAGACATTGGCGAAAATTGATTAACAAGAAAATCAAGTTTTCGAAAGACTCATTGGACAAAACTCATGAATATTAAGTTTCCGAAACATTAATCGGCGAAAACTGATGAATATCAAGTTTTCGAAACACTCATCGGCGAAAACAGATTAACAAGAAAATCAATATTTTAAAACACTCATTGGCGAAAACTGATGAATATCAAGTTTTCGAAACACTAACCGGCGAAATTTGATTAAGAAAATCAAGTTTTTCAAACACTCACCGTCGAAAAGGGGTCAATATCAAGTTTTCGAAACACTCATTGGCGAAAACTGATGAATATCAACATTCCGAAACTCCACCGGCGAAAACTGATTAACAAGAAAATCAAGTATTGGAAACACTCAATGGTGAAAATAGATGAATATCAAATTTTCGAAACTCTCACCAGCGAAAACTGATGAATATCAAGTTTTCGAAACACTCATCGGTGAAAATTGATTAACAAGAAAATCAACATTTCGAAACACTCATTAGTGAAAACTGATGAATATCAAGTTTTCGAAACCCTAATTGGCGAAATCTGAATAACAAGAAAATCAAGTTTTCTAAACACTCATTGGCAAAAACTGATGAATATCAAGATTACGAAACACTCACCGACGAAAACTGATTAACAAGAAAACCAAGTTTTCGAAAAGCTCATTGGCGAAAACTGATGAATATCAAGATTCCGAAACACTAATCAGCGAAAACTGATGAATATCATGTTTTCAAAATTCTCACCGGCAAAAACTGATTAACAAGAAAATCACGTTTTCAAAACACTCAAGAGCGAAAAAACTGATAAATATCATGTTTCCGAAACACTCACCGGCGAAAACTGAAGAATATCAAGATTTCGAAACACTCATAGTTGAAAACTGGTTAACAACAAAATCAAAGTTTTCGAAACTATCATTGGCGAAAACTGATTAATATCAAGTTTTCGTAACACCCACCGACAAAAACTGATGAATATCAAGTTTTCGAAACACACATCGGCGAAAACTGATTAACAAGAAAATCAAGTTTTCGAAACACTCATTGGGAAAAACTGATGAATATCAAGATTCCGAAACCCTCACCGGCGAAAACTGATTAACAAGAAAATCAAGAATTGGAATCACTCATTGGCGAAAATAGATGAATATCAAGTTTTCGAAACTCTCACCGGGGAAAACTGATGAATATGAAGTTTTCGAAACAATCATTGGCGAAAACTGATTAACAAGAAAATCATGTTTTCTAAACACCCATTGACGAAAACTGATGAATATCAAGTTTTCGAAACACTCATCGGCGAAAACTGATTAACAACAAAATCAAGTTTTCAAAACACTCATCGGCGAAAACTGATAAATATCAAGTTTTTGAAACAGTTATCGGCGAAAATTGATTGACAAGAAAATCAAGTTTTCGTAAGACTCATTGGCAAAAACAGACGAATATCAAGTTTCCGAAACACTAATCGGCGAAAACTGATGAATATCAAGTTTTCGAAACACTCATCGGCGAAAACTGATTAACAAGAAAATCAAATTTTCAGAACACTCATTAGTGAAAAACTTATAAATATCATGTTTTCGAAACACTCACCGGCGATAACTGAAGAGTATCAAGTTTTCGAAACACTCATCGTTGAAAATTGGTTAACAAGAAAATCAAGTTTTCGAAACACTCGTTGGCGAAAACTGATGAATATCAAGTTTTCGAAACACTAATCGGCAAAAACTGATGAGAATCATGTTCTCGAAACACTCATCGTCGAAAACTGATTTACAAGAAAATCAAGTTTTTGAAACACTCATTGGCTAAAATTGATGAATATCAAGTTTTCGAAACACTCACCGGCGAAAACTGATGAGGATCAAGATTTCAAAACACTCATCGGCGAAAACTGATTAACAAGAAAGTCAAGTTTTCGAAACACTCAATGGTGAACACTGAATAATATCAAGTTTTCGAAACACTCACCACCGAGAACTGATTAACAAGAAAATCAAGTTTTCGAAACACTCATTGGCGAAAACTGATGAGTATCATGTTTTCGAAACACTCACCGTCGAAAACTGATGAATATCAAGTTTTCGAAACACTCATCGGCGAAAACTGATTAACAAGAAAATCAAGTTTTTCGAAACACTCATTGGCGAAAACTGATGAATTTCAAGTGTCTGAAACACTCACAGGCAAAAACTGATGAATATCAAGTTTTCGCAACACTCACCGACGAAAACTAATGATTATCAAGTTTAGGAAACACTCTTTGGTGAAAACTAATCACTATCAAGTTTTTGAAATAGTCATTGGCGAATACTGATTAACAAGAAAATCAAGTTTTCGAAACACTCATTGCCGAAAACAGATAAGTATCAAGTTTTCAAAACACTCATTGGCGAAAACTGATGAATATCATGTTTTTAAAACACTCATTGGTGAAAACTGATGAATATCAAGTATCTGAAACACTAATCGGCGAAAACTGATGAATATCAAGTTTTCAAAACACTCACCGGCGAAAACTGATGAATATTAAGTTTTGGAAACAATCATCGGCAAAAATTGATTAACAAGAAAATCAAGTTTTCGAAACACTCATTGGCAAACACTAATGAAGATCAAGTTTTCGAAACACTAATCGGGGAAAAGAGTTGAATATCAAGTTTTGATACTCTCATCGGCGAAAACTGATTGACAAGAAAATAAAGTTTTCGAAACACTCATTGGCGAAAACTGATGAATATCAAGTTTCCGAAACACTCACCGACGAAAACTGATGAATATCATGTTTTCAAAACACTCACTGGCGAAAAATAATAAATATCAAGTTTTCGAAACACTCACCAGCGAAAACTAATGATGATCAAGGTTTCGAAACACTCACCAGCGAAAACTGATGAATATCAAATTTTTGAAACAATCATCGGCGAAAACTGATTAACATGGAAATCAAGTTTTGGAAACACTCAATGGTGAAAACTGATGAATATCAAGTTTTCGAAACACTCACCTGCGAAAACTGATTAACAAAAAAATCAAGTTTTCGAAACACATTGGCGAAAACTGACGAATATTAAGTTTCTGAAACACTCACCAGCAAAAAGTGATGAATATCAAGTTTTCGAAACACTCACCGGCGAAAACGAATGAATATCAAGTTTTCAAAACACTCATCGTCGAAAACTGATCAGTTTCAAGTTTTCGAAACAGTCATTGGCAAAAATTGATTAACAAGAAAATGAAGTTTTCAAAACACTCATTGGCAAAAACTGATGAATATCATGTTTTCGAAACACTCACCGCCGAAAACTTATTAACAAGAAAATCTAGTTTTCGAATAACTCATTGGCGAGCACTGATGAATATGAAGTTTTCGAAATACTCATCGGTGAAAACTGATTAACGAGAAAATCAAGTTTTCGAAACGCTAATCGGCGAAAACTGATGAATATAAAGTTTTCCGAAACACTCACAGGTGAAAACTGATGAATATCACGTTTTTGAAACACTAATCGGCGAAAACTGATGAATATCAAGTTTTCGAACACTCATTGGCGAAAACTGATGAATATCAAGTTTTCGAACACTCATTGGCGAACACTGATGAAGATCAAGTTTTCGAAACACTGACCGGCGAAAACTGATTAAGAAGAAAATCATGTTTTCGAAACCCTCATTGGCGAAAACTGATGAATATGAAGTTTTCGAAACACTCACCGGCATAAACTAATTAACAAGAAAAGTTTCTGAAACACTCATTGACGAAAAGTGATGAATATCAAGTTTCCGAAACAATCACAGGCGAAAACTGATGAATATCCAATTTTCGAAACACTCATTGGCGAATACTGATTAACAAGAAAATCAAGTTTTCGAAACACTCATTGGCGAAAACTGATGAATATCATGTTTCCGAAACACAAATCGGCAAAAACTGATCAATATCAAGTTTTTGAAATAGTCATCGGTGAAAACTGATTTACAAGAAAATCAAGTTTTCGAAACACTCATTGGCGAAAACTGATTTACAAGAAAATCAAGTTTTCGAAAAACTCATTGGCGAAAACTGATGAAAAAACAAACATCAAAAGCATCATTCCTACACAACTATAATTGAAAATAAAAAAGATTATATATCCCATGCATCATTCCTGCACAACTATAATTGGAACTCCAAAAGCGAATATCCAAAGCATCATTCTTAATTTTGGTTGTTGCTCCTTCCTGAACTTTGTGCCTGTTTAAAATGGAAATATTAATTGTGTTTGAAGTCAGAGATAATATATGTATCAATTTAAAAGGCAATTATTTTCATGAATGAAAAATAAGAGTCTAAACAATATTAAGAGTACATTTTGTACTAATATAAGAGATTCCTAGTTAGATGTCACAAAATATTTCCTAGTCACAGAATATTTAACAAGTCCAGTACTTGTAAGAATTTAAAAAGTCTGGTCCCAATTTTCAAACATGTTTTCATATCCTCCAATCACAAGTACAAAGATTCAGCTAATTAATGCTAGTCAGAGTTGAGACATTATAAGTATAATTTCAAAACAGGTTTTATTATTGTTGATGATATATTTTCAAAAGGCATGAACAGTTTAGGGCAGAAACCACACCAAATGAACCAAATATTGGACTAAATATCTTAATTGCTTTGCTTCATTTACTTTAGTTTCTTTCCATTGGTCATCACCATCCTAAGTAACATTATACTCTAATTCAATAGCAATCCCTTTCTACAAAAGCAAGAAAGGAAAAAGAGAAGTCTAAATTAAGAAACAAACAAAAAACCAAAATAACTATGTCCATCTTCCTTCCTTCACTTCTCTCAACAACATTAAAACTACTCACTTCTCTCAAAGGAAAAAGACAAGTCTAAATTAAGACAAGTATTGTATGTGAAGAGTGAGAAGTTTTAAGTCTAAATTAAATTAGCTTCAGCTAGGTTATGCTTACTTCACGAAATTCTGAAAGCAAATTGAATAAACAAACTTTAAGACACATTGATACTAATTCTTTGTTCTTTTTTCATATTTAACGCCAGGTGATAAATGGAAATAAATGAAGCATTCAGGACTTTCAGAACAATATGTGACACCAGTAAAAATATGTATACCCAGCCGTGACAATAAACCAATTACCTACTGGAAATTTGACATTAAGATAGTCAACTGTGCTTGGATCCTCTGGTCAATCTCAGCTTGCATTTTATGTTCAAGTTCAGCATGCTTCTCTTGCTCCTTAAGTTGAAGCTCATTGCGCTCCTCTTGCAGCTTACATTCATACTCAACACGCTCCTCTTGTATCTTACGTTCATACTCAGCACGATCCTCCTAAAGCTTCCTATCAAATTCAGCTTGCATTTGGTCACGTGTCACCTCAATTGCAGAGGACACACTAGCTTCAACATCTATTTGTTGTCGAGCTCTCTTAGTAATTGGCTTTTTTCCATAGCCTTTTCCACGAACATAACCTAACTTTTCCCCAAGAACAAATTCAAGGATCTCATCACCAGTCAGTGGATGCTGATTATCTTTTTGTTGACACACAAGTTCTTTAAGACGTCCCTATCATTCATACAACAATTTAGTATCATAAATAAGAAATTAAAATTATACTTCAAAATTTAAAATTGGATACATACATGGATTTCTTTTGACTTTGGATCCAGCCAAACCCTTCCCCCATTTGTTTTATGAGTATGTTGGATCTCCCACACTGCATCGGGCGTTGCCTTTTCTCCAGTTGCTGGATCTCTCTACAACAAAGACACTTCAGAACATGAAATCACACGCTTAAGTGAATGAAAAAACAAATGTTAAACACTTACTGTAAGCTCCTCTACTTCTGCAAATGATCGAGGGCCAGAAGTATGTCTAATAACTTGTTTTGCTCTATTCCTCTTATTTCTTTCACTAGAAACCTACAAGAATGAAACACTTGCACTATAAATATATGTTAAAAATATTATTGATATTTAAATAGTCGATTTAAAACATATAATTCTACATTACCTTGAATGTGTCAGAGCTATAATGTTCTACTAACCAATTCCAATCCTCGGGGGTAACATCAGTTGGCCGATTGTCCAATCTCTCTTGATCAGTTGGAAACATCTTGTAATGAGTGTGCAATCGGTTCTTCCAAGCTCTAAAGAGCCTTTGCAATGTGTCAATGACAAAAGTATCCATTGCTAGCGCTCTTCTATCATCTAAAATCTCAAACTTTTCCTAAAATATTTATGTAAAATGCATGGAATACAAAACAACAAAGCATGGGTAAGCATGTATTGAAATAAGGTCATATATATATAATGGAAAATAACCAAAACATATTACCTTCACTTTCAAACACATAGCTTGTCCATATGTTGCAAAAACATTTTGCCATCTACCAACTTTAAAGGATACTGTCTGTCTCAGCACAAATCCACAATAACTAGCAATGTCTCTAACATCAAGGCCCACAGCTCTTTGAAGACCTTCTGGAATATTAATTTTAACTTTCTGTCCATTCCTTGTCTTCATATCCAAAGATAATGACTTATATTTCCCCCTGATATGCTTATAAGTACAAGACCCTAAAAATAAATAAAACAATAAGAATTTGGGCGACAACAAAGAACTACATATTCTAGACTTGTACACATAAACCTAAACTAACCTTCACTAGGATTAATTGATCCCTCGCCTATTTGAGAGCCCTCAATTTCCTCTTCTATTATGTCAGGAAAACTTTGGAAACCCCGTTGTGCAACTGGAGAAATTTGATGTTGGTCTTCAACTCGAGGTACCTCTTGTAGTGGAATTGAACGGGGAGTCGAACTCACTTCTTGATTGTCACGTCTTCCTCGCCCGATACTACGCATGCTGACTTTGCTACCCCTTCCACCACGACCCCGTCCAAATCCTGTCACTTTCTACAATATTGTATTTAAAAGATAGTAAGAATTCATAATAGAGTAAGCGAAATAAATTAAAGATATGAATAATAAAAACATGTTTGGATTATTATAATTATCATAATTACTTTAACAACCTTTAGTTAGTCTTTGGAACTATCTATATATGTGTTATTATCATCAATTGAATCTTCTTCCTCACTTTCTTCAATTACACTCATATCTACCATGCTATCATCAATAAAATTTACTTCACTAGAAGTGTGCATATTCTTTCGTGTTTTTTTTCGTGCTTTCTTTCTTGCTTTCTCACTTTCTTGACTAATGGTTTGTGGTTCAACATCTACCCTATGCAATGTCACCGTAATCTCATTCTCTACTTCATTGTGATTCGAAAAATTTAATTGATCAACCTCAATTGGTTGATATGCTTGATCGAATGCCACACCATCACAATCACCATCATCTTCTTTATCTTCTTGAGGCACATCAAAAAGGTCATGAGGGTTTGTCCACAACAACTAGCCAACCTGGATCACTTATATCATCCAAATAAAACACTAGTTTTGCTTGAGATGCCAAGACAAAAGGCTCATTTGTATTCAATGATGTCTTAGTATTAACACTTACAAATCCATATTTATCCACCTTATATCCTCTTTCAAAATGAGCAACATCCCGCCAATGACACTTGAAGAGATATACCTTCCGATTCTCTACGTAATTAAGTTCATAGACATTCTCCAATACACCATAGTACTCCTTATCTGTGTTCGAAGTGTCACCCTTTACGAGAACTCCACTATTTTGAGTTTTTCTTCTTAATGCACGATCTTGTGTCTGAAATCTATATCCATTAACCATAACTGTGGAATATATGCGGACTTTTTGAAGCGGACCTACAGCTAAGCTAATGAGCTCTTCACTTACAAATTCTTGTGTAGATAGTTTAAATAACTACATAAGTAAAGAGACTTGCTCATCACCAAAAAACCAAATTATAAATTAAGGAAAAATTATGCCCTAAGTTTAGATAGACCAATACATGTGCACGAAACCAATTTTGAAACTCCACCCCATTCATATCATCTACTCTTGGAGTTTGCTTCTCAAGCTCATCTTGGTGCTCCCTACATATTACAAGAGAAGCATTTTGAATTCTTAGAAAGTGTAACTAATTATTTTTCTTTAATTTTTTTTTAAATTAGAGAAGTATGTAGAACTTACTTAATAAATGGCCAAACCTCCTCACAATTTTCAAGCACATACATACAAGCTCGGTTAAACTCTAAGTGAGATAGAGTAACTGTTTTGTAACCCCGTCTTCGTTGACCTCTTTGTTTGAAGACAAAAATCTCACAATCTTTCTCAGGTCCATCGTCATTCCTAGCTGGTTTGTTAAACTTGGTTGATGTGTTTTTCAAGTATCGGGAACAAAAGGTTAGACATTCTTCTGCCAAGTAACCTTCTGCAATTGATCCTTCTGGACGAGCCTTGTTTTTAACATATGATTTGAGTTTTCCCATATACCTACATTTATAAATTGAAACTAATATGATTTCTAGAAGTAAATGAATGCATTATTAATTTTTTTGATAGAAGGAATGCATTATTAATTCACTTGTAGTACATAAAATACATTACCTCTCACTTGAAAACATATCTCGATATTGCACGGGTCCACCAAGCTCTGCCTCTTTAGCCAAGTGAATGGGCAAGTGAACCATGATATCAAAAAAAGCTGGTGGAAATACAATTTCCATTTTGGACAAGGTGACCACAATTTGGGATTCAAGATTATCAAGATCGTAAAGTGTCAGGCACTTTGAAAAAAGATTCTTGAAAAAATTGGCCAATTCCACTATTGGTTCATACACTTTTGCAGGTAAAAGGCCACGTAGCGCAATTGGAAATATGTACTGCAACAGGACATGTTGATCATGACACTTCAATCCAAATATTTTTCTTTCACGGACATTCACACAACGTGAAATGTTTGAAGAAAATGCATCCGGAACCTTCAAATTG
This sequence comes from Senna tora, assembly GCA_014851425.1. NCBI lineage: Eukaryota > Viridiplantae > Streptophyta > Magnoliopsida > Fabales > Fabaceae > Senna > Senna tora. The sequence goes on along the minus strand of JAAIUW010000125.1, from coordinate 37,192 downwards.
GCTAGAAAGTTACAAACTTTTAACTTCTCATCTGAAGATAATGCATAGCTTGATGCAGGTAACAAAATGTTGTTTCCATCTTCAATTGGATGCAATTCTTCCCTAATACCTAATTCCATTAAATCATACCGACTCTTTAATGTATCCTTTGTCTTTCCATACATATTCATCACCATTGAAAAATATTATCGGATACATTTCTCTCAATGTGCATTACATCAAGATTATGTCGTATCATCAGATTTTTCCAATAAGGCAGCTGGAAAAATATACTCATCTTCTTCCAATCGGGATGTTGGTCACGTTTTTTTTTTAGATTTCCCAAAAGTCATGTTCCTAAACCTTTCTTGTTGGTGAAGTGCTTCATCACCGGTTAAAGGAGTAGGCGCCACAGCATTTTCCACTTTCCCATTAAATGCACTTCCATTTTGACACCATGGATGATTGGAACTTAAGAAGCGACGATGGCCCATGTAGCATAACTTATTTCGTAGAGAAGCAGAATGTGTATCTAGATGGCAACAAGGACATGCAAACTTGCCTTTATTTGACCATCCAGAAAGGATCCCATATGCTGGAAAGTCATTAATCGTCCATAGCACAGCTGCCCGCAGCATAAAATTAGATCTTGAGTGGGCATCATAAGTCTCTGCCCCTCTCTCCCACTACTCTTTAAACTCTTCAATCATTGGTTGCAAGTACACGTCTATATCATTGCCCGGAGACTTAGGGCCTGGAATTAAAAGTGTCATCATAAAGTATGGGTCTTTCATGCAATCCCAAGGTGGCAAGTTGTAAGGCATAAGAAGAAAAGGACAAATACTATGATTAGCACTCATATTCCCATAAGGTTGGAACCCATCACTCGATAAGCCCAAGCGGACATTTCTAGGATCACTAGAAAATTCAGGATATTGTTGGTCGAAGGATTTCCAAGCCAAGGAGTCACGAGGATGTCTTAAAATGCCATCATCAATATTTATCTCCTTATGCCACCTCATTTGTTTAGCTGTGTCTTTTGCCATGTACAACCTCTGTAGTCTAGGTTTAATTGGAAAATGACGCAAGACTTTGTTTGCTATTTTCTTCCCTCCATGCTCGCTTGATTTCCATCTAGGCTCTTTACATACAGGACACGAAATTGAATCGACATGCTTTCCCCAATATAAGATGCAATCATTCTCACACGCATCTATTTTTGTATAATCTAAACCCAAGTCTCTAATAACTCTTTTAGCTTCATAGTATGAATTAGGTATAATCGCCCCATCAGGAAGAACTTCTTTGAGGAAGTCAAGTAATGAATCAACGGATTTATTGGTCCAATGATTGAGGCACTTCAAGTGAAGTAACCTAACTACGAAAGATAGTTTTGACACTTTGTTGGAGCCTGGATAAAGTTCTGTCTCCGCATCTTTTAGTAAATCAAAGAACTTTCTTGCATATGTGCGTTTGGTTCTTCATTGTTCTCAAAAAGTCGATTCATTTCCTCTATATTTGCAAAACCACACGCATCATGTATCATCTCATTGATATCATCAACCTCAATATTCTCATCATCCTCTTGACCATCACAACCAAGACTTTGGGTAAGAATAAAGGGTTGTCCATGTAGGTCCCACACTTTGTAACCGTCCCAAAATCCTTTCTTTAATAGATCCAATCTCACCATATTTCTTAACTTAAACTCTGTGTTCCTACACCCCTTGCATGGACAACGAATTAAAGTATTCACCCCTGGTTGATTGTACGCCCATTCAAGAAATCCATCCATTCCCCTTATATATGTTCGATCCGCTCTATTTTTTATATCTATCCAACTTTTATCCATTTCGTCTCTAAATTTGGAAAATAAAAGAATAGGCAATATTTTTCTTATGATTGAAATGAAACAAGTGTAATACAAGTAGTAAATATGCATGAAAGAAGAACTGATAAAATGCATAAAGTGTAAAGTTTAAACTGTTGGATAAATGTATAGATACTAATTTCGATTTTAATATAACGGTTTAAATTTTATATTTTATACACTTGTACTTCACTAGATTAAATCTATCGAAGGGTAGTAGAAGGATTATGTGTACTGACATTCCAACCAACTTAAATAAGTATATACATCATCGAATTAAAACCATGTGTTTTCTTTTCCCATCTTATAAGGGCTTAGTTGAGAAAGAAAATGAATTTACTCTGTAAATCTAAAGAGTGAAGCAATTCTCACAAACCCATTTATATTATGTGATGCCTACTACTCCACCTAACATCCCTCCCATTATTGGACCCAGGAAACTTCTTATAATTTCCCCATTCTTTCTTTGTTATATGCAGTAAAATCATTTAATAAACTACTATAACTTGATGGCTAGTAATGCGCTACTCTACACTAAGTACAAACAACAAAACTGTCTTTTTCTTATTTCTTAAATAACCTTTGTCTCATTTGATGAAGTAGTACTGTTCTAAAAAACATTGAGAAAATTTTATTTAAAAAATTATTAGTTATATAATTTTTTACTTCTTTTTTGTTCATAATTGACACACTTAAACAAATATTGTATTCCTGTAAAATCATTCAAATACACATCTAATTCAACTGAATGATTCCACTCCTTCTTACTCCCACCCTCACTCACGTGATAAGGAAAATTTTATTTCCCACGTGATACACAAGTAACACAACAAAATTGTCTTATACTGATTTCTTAAATAACCTTTGTCTCATTTGATGAAGTAGTATTGTTCTCAAAAACATTGAGAAAATTTTATTTAAAAAATTATTAGTTATATAATTTTTTACTTTTTTTTTGTTCGTAATTGACACACTTGAACAAATATTGTATTCCACTGGATTCAAATTGTATGATGGGGAAATGAATCCAAAGAATGACAAGGAATGAAAAAGGGAAAAGAAAAAAAAATGAAACTGAACAATTTTTTAGAGCAGACGGTGTAAGTAAGGTGGCAAATATTGTGAATTATTATTAGAAATCCATTTGTTGAAGATTTTGGCTAGTAATCCATTTCAGTTGAATTAGTTGAATCCTTATACTGATTGGCTAGTAATCCAATCAGTATACGTAATTTTGTAGATTCCCAGAGTAAATTCGTTTTCTTTCTCAACTAAGCCCTTATAAGATGGGAAAAGAAAACACATGGCTTTAATTCGATGATGTATATACTTATTTAAGTTGGTTGGAATGTCAGTACACATAATCCTTCTACTACCCTTTGATAGATTTAATCTAGTGAAGTACAAGTGTATAAAATATATAATTTAAACTGTTATATGAAAATCGAAATTAGTATCTATACCTTTATCCAACAGTTTAAACTTTACACTTTATGCATTTTATTAGTTTATAATTGACCTGTTGATTGGGAAGGAAGTATTTTTCTGTATTCTTAGGAATGCAGCTGAACCACTAATTAGTCTTTTATAAAACTGGTAATCTATGTTACTGGGATTTTATATCTCACTACGTTAGTGTGTTCAGATGCCCAGGTACATACTGTTGCTGGAGATTGAGGTAGAGCTCCTGGAGGTACCCCTTCTAGGTTACTTCCAAATCCTGAAGGCAATTAACATCCTTTTCTTCTTCCCTTCGGTTGATGCCCCAGGGGCTTAGAAAGGGGTGAGATGGACAGGTAGCAGGAGCTGACTCACATTTTTGGCAGTGACCCTGATGTCACTCTAGTATAGACTTTAGTACTGACTATTTTGGGCCTGCGAGCCACTAACTCTGATACTTATGTCTGTATATATATATGTATGTATGAATTATATGCTGTAGACTTAGGTTTTGAACTGCTTAGGTAATATGCGGAGGTATAATACCTCATTTTAACTTGACTTGTTTGTATGTGTATTTTGGGAAAGCGCAAGAGTATCAAACATGTAACTTCTAGTTTCTTAGGTTAAAATAACCAACTAAGAGTAAGCGATCCTTGGGGAAATACTTAACTTCATGAAAAGAAAAAGAAAAAAAATTGGACCGGGAATTTAAGAAGTTAAGTAAATAACCTAATTCCGCAATTAAAATCAATAAAGAAACTAGGACGTTACACTCACTGGCGAAAACTGATAAATATCAAGTTTTCGAAACACTCAACGGCGATACCTGATAAATATCAAGTTTTTGAAACACTCACCGACAAAAACTAATGAATATCATGTTTTCGAAACACATTGACAAAAACTGGTTAACAAGAAAATCAAGTTTTCGAAACACGCGTTGGTCAAAACTAATGAATATCAAGTTTTTGAAACACTCGTCGACAAAAACTAATGAATATCAAGTTTTCAAAATACTCATCAGCGTAAACGGATTAACAAGAAAATCAAGTTTTCGAAACACTCACGGGCAAAAACTGATGAATATCAAGTTTTCGAAACACAAACAGGCAAAAACTAATGAATATCAAGTTTTCGAAACACTCATCGGTGAAAAATGATTAACAAGAAAATCAAGTTTTCGAAACACTCATTGGCAAAAACTGATGAATATCAATATTTCGAAACACTCACCAGCGAAAAACTGAAGAATATCAAGATTTCGAAACACTCATCAGTGAAACCTGATTAACAAGAAAAACAAGTTTTCGAAACAATCATTGGCGAACACTAATGAATATCATGATTTCGAAACACTCATTTGTCGAAAACTGAAGAATATCAAGTTTTTGAAACACTCACCGGCGAAAACTGATTAACAAGAAATCAAGCTTTAGAAACACTCATTGGCGAAAACTGAAGAATATCAAGTTTTCGAAACACTAATTAGCAAAAACTGATGAATATCAAGTTTTTGAAACACTCATCGGCGAAAACTGATTAACAAGAAAATCAAGTTTTCGAAACACTCATTGGCAAAAACTGATGAATATCAAGTTTTTAAAACACTCATCGGCGAAAATTGATGAATATCAAGTTTTTAAAACACTCATCGGCGAAAACTGATTAACAAGAAAATCAAGTTTTTAAAACACTCATTGGCAAAAACTGATGAATATCAAGTTTCCGAAACACTAATCGGCGAAAATTGATGAATATCAAGTTTTTGAAACACTCATCGGCGAAAATTGATTAACAAGAAAATCAAGTTTTCGAAACACTCATTGGCGAAAACTGATGAATATCAAGTTTTCGATGTAGTTACCGGCGAAAACTAATCAACAAGAAAATCAAATTTCCGAAACACTCGTTTGCAAAAACTGTTGAATATCAAGTTTCCGAAACACTCACAGGAAGAAAACTCATGAATATCAAGTTTTCGACACACTCATCGGCGAAAAATGATTAACAAGAAAATCAAGTGTTCGAAACACTCAATGGCGAAAACTGATGAATATCAAGTTTTCGAAACACTCATCGGTGAAAACTGTTGAATATCAAGTTTTTGAAACACTCATCGCCGAAAACTGATTAACAAGAAAATCAAGTTTTCGAAACACTCGTTGGCAAAAACTAATTAACAAGAAAATCAAGTTTTCAAAACACTTATTAGCGAAAACTGATGAATATCATGTTTTCGAAACACTCATCGACGAAAACTGATGAATATCAAGTTTTTCGAAACACTCAACGGCGAAAAATAATGAATATCAAGTTTTTGACACTCTCACCGGCGAAAACTGATCAATATCATGTTTTTGAAACACCCAACGGCGAAAACTGATTAACAAGAAAATCAAGTTTTCGAAACTGTCATTGGCGAAAACTGATGAATATCAAGTTTTCGAAACAATCACCGACGAAAACTAATGAATATCAAGTTTTCGAAACACTCACCGACGAAAACTAATCCATATCATGTTTTCGAAACACTCATCGGCGAAAATTGATTAACAAGAAAATCAAGTTTTCAAAACACTTACCAGCGAAAACTGATGAATATCAAGTTCTCGAAACACTCACCGGTAAAAATTGATGAATATCAAGTTTTCGAAACACTCATCGACGAAAACTGATGAATATCAAGTTTTCAAAACAGTCACCGGCGAGAACTGATCAATATCAAGTTTTCGAAACAAATTGGCGAAAACTAATTAACAAGGGAATAACATTTTCGAAACACTCATTGGCGAAAACTGATGAATATCAAGTTTTCGAAACACTCGTCGGCGAAAACTGATTAACAAGAAAATCAAGTTTTCGAAATACTCATTGGCGAAACCTGATGAATATCATGTTTTCAAAACACTGACCGGCGAAAACTAATGAATATCAACTTTTCGAAACAATGATCGGCGAATTCTGATCAATATCAAGTTTTTGAAACACCAATGCGAAAACTGATTAACAAGAATATCAAGTTTTGGAAACACTCATTACCGAAAACCGATCAATTTCAGGTTTTCATAACACAAATTGACGAAAAATGATGAATATTAACTTATCGGAATACTAATCGGTGAGAACTTATCAACAAGAAAATCTAGTTTTCGAATCTCTCATTGCGGAGAACTGATGAATATCAAGTATTCGAAACACTTATCGGTGAAAACTGATGAATATCAAGTTTTCGAAACACTAATCGGCGAAAACTGATTAACAAGGAAATCAAGTTCTCAAAACACCCATTGGCGAAAACTGATCAATATCAAGTTTTCGAAACACTCATCGACGAAAACTGATGAATATCAAATTTTCGAAACATTCACCGGCAAAAACTTATCAATATCAAGTTTTCGAAACACTCATTGGCGAAAACCAATTAACCAGAAAATCAAGTGTTCGAAACACTCATTTGCGAAAACTGACAAATATTAAGTTTTCGAAACACCCATCGACGAAAAATGATGAATATCAACTTTTTGAAACACTCTTCTTCGAAAGCTGATTAAGAAGAAAATCAAGTTTTCGAAACACTCATTGGCGAAAACTGAAGAATATCAAGTTTTCGAAACAGTCATCGGTGAAAACTGTTGAATATCAAGTTTTCGAAACACTAATCGGCGAAAACTGATTAACAAGAAAATCAAGTTTTCAAAACACTCATTGGCGAAAACTGATGAATATCAAGTTTTCATAACACCCATCGACGAAAAATGATGAATATCAACTTTTTGAAACACTCATCTGCGAAAACTGATTAACAAGAAAATCAAGTTTTCGAATCACTCATTGGCGAGAACTGATGAATATCAAGTTTTCAAAACAGTCATCGGTGAAAACTGATGAATATCAAGTTTTCGAAACACTAATCGGTGAAAACTGATTAAGAACGAAATTAAGTTCTCGAAACACTCTTTGGCAAAAACAGATAAATATCAAGTTTTCGAAACACTCATCGGCGAAAATTAATGAATATCAAGTTTTCGAAACACTCACCGTCAAAAACAGATCAATATCAAGTTTTTAAAACACTCATTGGCGAAAACCAATTAATAAGAAAATCAAGTTTTCAAAACACTCATTGGCGAAAACTGATGAATATCAAGTTTTCGTAACACTCATTGACGAAAAATGATAAATATCAAGTTTTTCAAACAGTCACCTGCGAAAACTGATTAGCAAGAAAATCAAGTTTTCGAAACACTCATTGGCGAAAACTGATGAATATCAAGTTTTCGACACAGTCATCGGTGAAAACTGATAAATACCAAGTTTTGGAAACACTCATCGGCGAAAACTGATTAACAAGAAAATCAAGTTTTCGAAACACTCTTTTGCGAAAATTGATGAATAGCAAGTCTTCGAAACACTCACTGGCGAAAACTGATGAATATCAAGTTTTCGAAACACTCAATGGGGAAAACTAATGAATATAAAGTTTTCGAAACACTCATCGGCGAATACCGATCAATATCAAGTTTTCGAAACACAATGGCGAAAACTGATTATCTAGAAAATCAAGTTTTCAAAACACTCGTTGGCGAAAATTGATGAATATCAAGTTTTCGAAACACTCACCGGCGAAAACTGGTGAATATCATATTTTCGAAACTCTCATCGATGAAAACTGGTGAAGATCAACTTTTAGAAACACTCATCGGTGAAAACGGTTCAACAAGAAAATCAAGTTTTCAAAACAGTCATTGGCGAAAACTGATGAATATCAAGCTTCCAAAACACTGACCGGCGAAAACTGATGAATATCAAGTTTTCGAAACACTCACTGGCGAAAACTGATCAATTTCATGTTTTCGAAACAAGCATTGGTGAAAATTGATTAACAAGGAAAATCAAGTTTTCGAAACACTCATTGGCGAAAACTAATGAATATCAAGTTTTCGAAACACTCATCGACTAAAACTAATGAATATCAAGTTTTCAAAACACTCGTCGGCGAAAATTGATTAACAAGAAAATCAAGTTTTCGAAACACTTAGTGGTGAAAACTGATGAATATCAAGTTTTCGAAACACTCACCGGCAAAAATTGAAGAATATCAAGTTTTCGAAACACTCATCGATGAAAACTGAGGAATATCAAGTTTTCGAAACAATCACCGGCGAAAACAAATCAATATCTAGTTTTCGAAACACATTGGCGAAAACTGATTAAAAAGAAAATCAAGTTTTCAAAACATTCATTGGTGAAAACTGAGGAATATCAAGTTTTCGAAACTCTCACCGGCGAAAACTGATGAATATCAAGTTTTCGAAACACTCATTGGCGAAAACTGATGAATATCAAGTTTTCGAAACACTCACTAGTGAAAATCGATGAATATCAAGTTTTCGAAACACTCATTGGCGAAAACTGATGTATATCAAGTTTTTGAAACGCATTGGCAAAAAATGATTAACAAGAAAATCAAGTTCTCGAAACACTCATTGGCGAAAACTGATGAATATCAAGTTTTCGAAACACTCATCGACGTAAACTGATGAATATCAAGTTTTTGAAACACTCATTTGCGAAACCTTATTAACAAGAAAATCAAGTTTTCGAAACACTCATTGGCGAAAACTAATGAATATCAAGTTTTCGAAACACACACCGGCGAAAACTAATGAATATCATGTTTTCAAAACACTCATCGAAGAAAACTGGTGAATATCAACTTTTTGAAACACTCATAGGCAAAAACGGATCATCAAGAAAATCAAGTTTTCGAAACACTCATTGGCGAAAACTGATGAATATGAAGTTTTCAAAACACTGACCGGCGGAAACTGTAACATCCGCCTTTTTTCAGTTAAAGGAATAATTGTTTGTTAACTAAATTTAATTGAATGGTTGTGCTTGACATTGATTGTTGCATTTAGAAAGCATATAGAAATGCATTATTTTAGGAAAAGAGGGTGGGAAGGACTAAAAGAAAGAGGGCTTAAGTGCCTAGAAAAGTTAGTGTGTGGGGAGGGAAATGTGATTTTCTCCCTAAGGCTTGGTGGACACCTCTTGTACGTTGGAGGAGCCAAGACACACACACAATCACCATTTTTCCACCAACCTAGAGAGAGAGAGAGAGTTAGAGAGAAGGGAGAGCACTCAAGAGGAGGATTCAAGCTTGGAATCCCATTCGGGTAAAATCAAACCGTAGAATCGAAGTTGAACACTAACTAAACAAGAATCTAGCTTCAGATTAAGGTAATCAAAATACCAACCTCTCACTTTTTCAGATTAAAGTTTTCAAGAAAATGGCCAAAACCTAGCCTTTGAATTTTTGGGCCATTTGAGAGGAAAAACCTGCTTCCTTGTGTTTTATGGAATTAGATGGATGTTAGATGATGATTGGCATGTATGAATTTAGCTGGAAATTAGATAATCTAGAAGGGTTTTGGAAATGGGTATGGGTTTGAGAGAAAACCATGATTTGAGCTAGTTTAATCTTGTTTTTAGGCAAGTTTTTCATGGGTTTTGAAGCATAAATAATATGGATTAAGTTCCACTTTTGGTTTTCAAGTTTTGGGGCTTTAATTTGGACAAAATGATGTTTTTAAAAACATTTTCGCCTTGTATCAGCCGGCTGATGGCTAGAACAGCCGGCTGATGCATTCATAAATTTCCAAAAAAATTTCCAGATTTAGAACAGCCGGCTGATAGCCAAGAATAGCCGGCTGATGGGTTTAAATTTTCCAGAAAATGTTCATATTTTGCCCAGAGACATGCATATTTTGCCCAGAAATTTCCAGAGTTGGAACAACCGGCTGATGGCTTAAGAACAACCGGCTGTTGTGTTTTTAAAGTGGCTGAATTAGCTCTCCAAAGAGCTATCAGCCGGCTGATAGGTCCTAACAGCCGGCTGATTGGTCCTAACAGCCGGCTGATTGGTCTCTGGAAAATATTATTTGTCAAAATTTAAGGGTCAATCAGCCGGCCGATGGCCCCAATCAGCCCGCTGATAGAGCCCTGTTTTGCAAAGTGATTTTTAAGCACTTTAAAATGATGTTTTCAATACCTAATTTCATTCTCAAACATGGTGATAAGAGTTTATAAAGTAATATGAGCTACGGGTAGAGAGAAATAACATAGAAAAGAGAAGAGTAAGTATCTTACATTTATGTGTTGCAAATAGATAGGTCCATGATCGATTGACCAATTGTCGGTATGGGACGGCCGTTGGGATTTCCACGGTTGAGCCATAATTTGGGATGGTAAAACATCCAATCGATTGATGAAGAAAGTTTATGAAAACACCGTGTTGGTTGTTTAATTTTAAGCTAGTAGGCTCTGTATGGCCAAATCAAGAGTGACATGCTTAAAATTAGATTAACCATGATTGGGACCTAGATATTTCATCTCATATTTGTATAGATAGCATACAGAAAGGGAAGATCTACATAAACAAATATGAGAAGAACCGTTAAAAAGAGACGGTGATCTCTAAGTTTTAAAAAGAGAAGAACCGCTAAAAAGAGACGGGGATCTCCAAATTTTAAGTAGAAGTGACTCCCTTGGATAAGTAAAACCAACCAGAAATGGATACGACCTACCGAGAAAAGGGGGTGATCCATAGCAGAAGTTGAGATACGACCTACAGAGAAAAGGGGGTGATCTCATAGTACTCGGTTCCACTGGGGGACGCTCCAGATAGTACATAGAACAGAAATAGCTTAATTGCTATAGGTTTTTACTTATTAATAGGCACTAGAAGTGTATGTGCGAGTATCCACTGGGTGGTGCTCCCTATGCTCACATGTTTTTCATGAAATGGGGCAGAGGCCCATATGTTTTATGATGTTTGTTATTTCTCTACCATACAAACATGTAAGATCATGTCTAAGAAGTATGTGCTCATATTAAATGTTTATGACAAGTATGTATGCCATTCCATTTCATATGCCTTAACATACAAGAATTTCCATGCTAAATGCTTCATGAGGAGTATGACATGCATAAGTTTTATGTTAAACATCACATCCATGCTTTGTATCTATGATGTGAAAGGAATGCAGAGATTTCTGTGCAAGGCACAGTGGTACACAACAATGAGTTTGAAAACGGGTAGTTTTGATTACTGGGATTTATCCTCATTACGTTAGTGTGTATCAACTGACTAGGTACCCGGATGCCTATGAGACGAAATAGGAGCGATGGGTAGCAGAACTTTTTGAAGAAAAGAAAGAATCAGATAGTATAGAAGCATATAGTTTACTTTTGAATCAATGTATTCCCATTCCTTCTAGCCAATAACTTAGTTATATCTTTTGAAGAAGTTGATTGGCAATTTGTACTAGATATAGATAAGGGATGAGAATAGATAATTTGTTATGCACTTGTATATAATAGATTGAGCCTATCTCCAGTAAGTGGATTAAGGATTATAATCTATAAATGTTAGTAGTTTGTAGATTATTCTCTTTCATGAGGCTTTCAAATACTATGATGATGTATGTAATATAATACTTATGTTTTTTATTATATTTTGTAAGTAAATACAAAGCTAAAGTTTTAGTATGTATGTTTGTATGTTGCATGCTTCTGCAGTAGTTTTGTTATGCACGAGAGATACCCGAGAGATAGAACCCAAACATGTATTGCCTAATTAATCAATGGGTAAAAAGTTTAAAAAAATTCGGGTTGAAGGAGAGAGGTAACACACCGGTTCTAGATCAAAGATATATTCCATATTACAAAACTCTGATTTCTAAAGGGTCTAGAACTGGGGTGTTACAGTTATGGTATTAGAGCATACCGTATCTTGGTTAGAACTGATTAGAGAGGTTCAAACTAAGCAATGAGGATGTAGATTCCTCATAGAAAGACTGGAATCAGGTTAGTTAGCTAGATGTACACAATGAAACTCTCTTGTATTCTGGATTGACATGAGGAAAGGAGGAATAGGTTTGAGTAGACAAGATTTCTTAATGGGTCAAATCTCCTTACTTAACAAGTATTATTGAGATTAGCTACCTCTATCATATTTTTTTTGTGGAGTGAGATATGATTCCACTTAAGAAGAATGTTGAAGTGGAGAAAGGAACTTTGGGTGACCTTATTGGAGTTTTGTGTTCTCCAAAAAAGGCTTGGCATGCCATAATCCAAGTCCTCAGGTGGTATTGAAGAATAGGAATGATTAGTAGTAGCAGCCAAAAGTCCACAGAAACTCAACCTACCATAGGTGGATTGAATTTAATTTTTCAAAGGCATAGACTTCCCTTTTAAGTGTGAGCTGAATATAAAGTTATTGAGGAGATGTTTAAAATTTCTATGTCGTGATATGTTATGATTGTTTATAATTTCTAGATTTGTTTAAGAAGTTGAAGGTGGTTAGAAGTGAGTATGTTGTTGAAGTAATATTAGGGTGACTAACTTATTTAGGGTAATCTTGATAAGGTATCCCTAAGGAAACAGTTTCTTGTTGATAAACAAGGAAGAAGTTCGATTTTCTTGTAGTTCTATTAGGGTTATGCTTTGTATGATAAGATGATGGATCAAGTCATTTTTCTCATATGAAGTGAACCCTGATGGATCATGGAAGAGTCATGTATCCAAAAACTATATTGAACTCTTAGTTTGAGAATGTTGTTGTCCCTTGGGACTTATATGCGAAATTTTTATTGTGGAGGATAGATCTTTTTGTTGATTAATGTTGTTTGTTTGCTTATGTTGAACACTAGTATGAGGTTAAGGATGAATAAAGTGTCTAGAACCAAATGACTTTGAATAGTGATGAGTAACCAACGAATTCTACTGGTAAGATTTAGCAAGTAACATTTCTATGTCCCTCTTAAGATGAGCTTCCATGCATCTAGAAAGTATTTTGTAGTGGTGGATTATTTTAGTGTAGTTGTAGAGGAGATAACTAATCTCCCACCTTAGAGAGGAGTAGGATTCTTTATGGAGTTGCTTCTTAGAATGGAACCAATCTTCATAGTCTCCTACAGGAGACCCCTCCAGAATTAAGTGAGCTAAAGACATTGATAGAGAACCTTTTAAGTAGGTCATTCAATTGTCGTAGTAAATCACAAGGAACACCCTAGTGTTACTTTTGAAGAAGAAAGATGAGAGTCTTAGATTAGAAATCAACCATAGGTAAGCGGACAAGGTTACAATAAAGAACAATACTGATTTCCTAAAATAGATGATCATTTAAATCTGTTAGGAATGAACTAGTTATCTTAAGATTTATGGTTTTGAATTGCTATAGATTTTCCCAATGTCTCACCAGAAGAGATAACTAGTCTTTTTCCCGAAAGAGAAGTACAGTTTCTATAGAGTTGATCCCTGGGATGGGACCGATCTCTGTAGCACCATACAAAATGTCTTCTCCTGAGTTAGGTGAAATAAAACCCAGTAGATGATCTCTTAAGTAGACAGTTCATCGAACCCAGTGCACCACCATGGCGAGGTACACCGGTACCACTTGAGAAGCCAAAAGATGTAAGTTTTAGAAAGTATATTGAGTATAGTCAGCTTAACCGGGTTATTGTGAAGAACACGTACTCACTCCCTAAGATAGACGATTATTTAGACCCACTAAGAGGAACCACCACATCCTCTATGACTGAATTGAGGTCGGAGTACTATCAAGTCAAAGTTAAAACTAGAGACATTCCTAAGGTGTTTTGGAATCAGACAAGCGCATTATGAATACCTTGTAATGCCTTTAGTTTAGATAAACGTTCCAACTATTTCCATGGATTACATGAATTGAATCTTAGACCCTACCTCAATTTCTTCGTAGTACCGTTTATTGATGATATATCTGTGTATTCCATGAATAGGGAAGAGCATCTTAGGAATTGTGCTACAAGTGCTTAGGGAAAAGCAGTTATACATAGTTTACAAACCGCGAATTTTGGTTAAATGAAGTAAAATTCTTAGGATATGTGATCTCTAAGAATGTAGTAGATGTAGATCCTAGTAATAGGAGTGCAATAGCAAATTGAGAGAGAGAAAATCGCGAAATCCTTAATTTCCTTGGATTAGGTAGTCGGTATAGAAGTTTGTTCAATGGTTTTCACATATAGCATTTCCTTTGAACTAAGTGAACTAGAAAGGAGGTACCTTTCGCATAAACTTTAGGATATGAGAATAGCTTCCAAACACCAAGTGAAAAGGTTACCACACCTCCCTCAAGAACACTTGATCCTTTAAGGGAGATTGAGTTTTTCCACCGACACATCCAAGAAAAGATTAGGTTGTGTGTTAATATAAGAAAAGAGGGTAGTGGCCTATGCCGCCAGACCATTGGGATCTCATAAGGAGGAACACCCAACACACGATCTAAAAGTAGCAGTCATAGTTTTTGCATGAAGGTATGGGACATTATTTTCTGGGAGTAAGTTTAAGGTATGTAGTGACCATAGAAGTCTCATATATCACTTCCAAGGGAGGTAGTGAAACTTGAGAAAAATGGCATGGATGGAATTCTTAAAGGACTACGACTTCAAATTGAAGTATCATCCAAAAAAGGCAAATGTGGTGACATATACCTTGAGTGGAAAGTCTCCACACATGACTCAACAGTGAGTTAATAAGCTAAGGTTAAAAGAGAAGCATAGGGATTTAAATCCTTCCATCATAGTCCTACCGGATAGAATGTAACCATGGGGATCAAATATATATATATATATATATAGAAGTTTGGAAAGAAAGAGAATGAATTCTTAGAGTTTTAACGGACTCGAAAAGGGTTCAAATAGTCATTTGATGGAATACTTTTATTCCAAGAAAGAGTGTAGAGTTCAAGATAGGTAAATGAGTCTTATGGAAAGTAGGAAAAACCATTGAAAATTAGGGATGGGATGCAGCTCAATGGTGGAGCATTTGACTTATATCCTAAAAACCTATAGGATTTAAGAAAAATGAAACTAAGTGGATTGAAAAGTAGGATTATTTCACACTGAAAAAGGGTGATGTAGGATGATTCCTCTTCTCAAGAAGCAACCTAAAGGAGAAAAGATATGAGAAAGTCATATCTAGAATGATTAGAGTAGGTATGCTTCAAATATCGAGGACGAAATTTTTAATAAGGAGGGGGGAATTGTAACATCCGCCTTTTTCAGTTAAAGGAATAAATGTTTGTTAACTAAATCTAACTGAATTCTTGTGCTTGACATTGATTGTTGCATTTAGAAAGCATATAGAAATGCATTATTTAAGAAAAGAGGGTGTGAAGGACTAAAAGAAAGAGGGCTTAAGTGCATAGAAAAGTTAGTGTGTGGGGAGGGAAATGTGATTTTCTCCCTAAGGCTTGGTGGACACCTCTTGTACGTTGGAGGAGCCAAGACACACACACAATCACCATTTTTCCACCAACCTAGAGAGAGAGAGATAGAGAGAAGGGAGAGCACTCAAGAGGAGGATTCAAGCTTGGAATCCCATTCGGGTAAAATCAGACCGTAGAATCGAAGATGAACACTAACTAAACAAGAATCTAGCTTCAGATTAAGGTAATCAAACTACCAACCTCTCACTTTTTCAGATTAAAGTTTTCAAGAAAATGGCTAAAACCTAGCTTTTGAATTTTTGGGCCATTTGAGAGGAAAAACCTGCTTCCTTGTGTTTTATGGAATTAGATGGATGTTAGATGATGATTGGCATGTCTGAATTTAGCTGGAAATTAGATAATCTAGAAGGGTTTTGGAAATGGGTATGGGTTTGAGAGAAAACCATGATTTGAGCTAGTTTAATCTTGTTTTTGGGCAAGTTTTTCATGGATTTTGAAGCATAAATAATATGGATTAAGTTCCACTTTTGGTTTTCATGTTTTGGGGCTTTAATTTGGACAAAATGATGTTTTTAAAAACATTTTCGCCTTGTATCAGCCGGCTGATGCGTTCATAAATTTCCAGAAAATTTTCCAGATTTAGAACAGTCGGCTGATGGGTTTAAATTTTCCAGAAAATGTTCATATTTTGCCCAGAAATTTCCAAAATTGGAGCAGCCGGCTGATGGCTTAAGAACAGCCGGCTGTTGTGTTTTTAAAGTGGCTAAATTAGCTCTCCAGAGAGCTATCAGCCAGCTGATAGGTCCTAACAACCGGCTGATTGGTCTCTGGAAAATATTATTTGTCAAAATTTAAGGGCGAATCAGCCGGCTGATAGCCCCAATCAGCCAGCTGATAGAGCCCTGTTTTGCAAAGTGATTTTTAAGCACTTTAAAATGATGTTTTCAATACCTAATTTCATTCTCAAACATGGTGATAAGAGTTTATAAAGTAATATAAGCTACGGGTAGAGAGAAATAACATAGAAAAGAGAAGAGTAAGTATCTTACATTTATGTGTTGCAAATAGATAGGTCCATGATCGATTGACCAATTGTTGGTATGGGACGGCCGTTGGAATTTCCACGGTTGAGCTATAATTTGGGATGGTAAAACATCCCATCGATTGATGAAGAAAGTTTATGAAAGCACCGTGTTGGTTGTTTAATTTTAAGCTAGTAGGCTCTGTATGGCCAAATCAAGAGTGACATGCTTAAAATTAGATTAACCATGATTGGGACGTAGATATTTCATCTCATATTTGTATAGATAGCATACAGAAAGGGAAGATCTACATAAACAAATATGAGAAGAACCGTTAAAAAGAGACGGGGATCTCTAAGTTTTAAAAAGAGAAGAACCGTTAAAAAGAGACGGGGATCTCCAAATTTTAAGTAGAAGTGACTCCCTTGGCTAAGTAAAACCAACCAAAAATGTGTACGACCTACCGAGAAAAAGGGGTGATCTCAAAGTACTCGGATCCACTGGGGGACGCTCCAGATAGTACACAGTACAGAAATAGCTTAATTGCTATAGGTTTTTACTTATTAATAGCCACTAGAAGTGTATGTGCGAGTATCCACTGGGTGGTGCTCCCTTTGCTCACATGTTTTTCATGAAATGGGGTAGAGGCCCATATGTTTTATGATGTTTGTTATTTCTCTACCATACAAACATGTAAGATCATGTCTAAGAAGTATGTGCTCATATTAAATGTTTATGACAAGTATGTATGCCATTCCATTTCATATGCCCTAACATGCAAGAATTTCCATGCTAAATGTTTCATGAAGAGTATGACATGCATAAGTTTTATGTTAAACATCACATCCATGTTTTATATGTATGATGAGAAAGGAATGCAGAGATTTCTGTGCAAGGCACAGTGGTACACAACAATGAGTTTGAAAACATGTAGTTTTGATTACTGGGGTTTATCCTCATTACATTGGTGTGTATCAGCTAATTAGGTACCCGGTTGGCTATGAGACGAAACAGGAGCGATGGGTAGCAGAACTTTTTGAAGAAAAGAAAGAATCAGATATTATAGAAGCATATAGTTTACTTTTGAATCAATGTATTCCAATTCCTTCTAGCCAATAACTTAGTTATATCTTTTGGAGAAGTTGATTGGCAATTTGTACTAGATATAGATAAGGAATGAGAATATATAATTTGTTATGCACTTGTATATAATAGATTGAGCCTATCTTCAGTAAGTGGATTAAGGATTATGATCTATACATGTTCGTAGTTTGTAGATTATTCTCTTTCATGAGGCTCTCAAATACTATGATGACATATGTAATATAATACTTATGGTTTTTATTATATTTTGTAAGTAAATACAAAGCTAAAGATTTAGTATGTATGTTTGTATGATGCATGCTTCTGCAGTAGTTTTGGTATGCACGAGAGATACCCGAGAGATAGAATCCATACATGTATTGCCTAATTAATCAATGGGTTAAAAGTTTAAATAAATTCGGGTTGAAGGAGAGAGGTAACACACCAGTTCTCGATCAAAGATATATTTCATATTACAAAACTCTAATTTCTAAAGGGTCTAGAACTGGGGTGTTACAGAAACTGATGAATATCAAGTTTTTGAGACATTCAACGACGAAAACTGATCAATATCAAATTTTCGAAACACTCATGGGCGGAAATAGATTAACTAGAAAATAAAGTTTTCGAAACACTGATCGGCGAAAATTGATGATAATTAAGTTTTCGAAACACTCATCGGCGAAAATTGACTAACAACAATTCAAGTTTGCGAAACACTCATTGGCGAAAACTAATGAATATCATGTTCTTGAAACACTCACCGGCGAAAACTGATTAACAAGAAATTCAAGTTTTCGAAACACTCATTGGCGAAAATTGATGAATATCAAGTTTCCGAAACACTCACCGGCGAAAACTGATGAATATCAAGTTTTTGAAACACTCATCGACGAAAACTGATTAACAGGAAAATCAAGTTTTCGAAACTCTCGTTGGCGAAAACTGATGAATATCAAGTTTCCAAAACAGTCACCGGCAAAAACTATTGAATATGAAGTTTTCGAAACACTCATCGGCGAAAACTGATGAATATCAAGTTTTTGAAACACTCACCGGCGAAAACTGATCAATATCAAGTTTTCAAAACACATTCGCGAAAACTGACTAACAAGAAAATCAAATGTTCGAAACACTCATTTGCAAAAACTGATGAAAATCAAGTTTTCGAAACACTCTTTGGCGGAAACTATTGAACATCAATTTTTCGAAATACTCATCGACCAAAAATGATGAATATCAACTTTTTGAAACACTCATCGGCCAAAACTAATTAACAAGAAAATCATGTTTCGAAACACTCAATGGCAAAAACTGATGAATATCAAGTTTTCGAAACACCCATCGACGAAAAATGATGAATATCTACTTTTTAAAACACTCATCGGCGAAAACTGATTAACAAGAAACTCAAGTTTTCAAAACACTCATTGGCGAAAACGGATGAATATCAAGTTTTCGAAACACTCATCAGTGAAACCTGATGAATATCAAGTTTTCAAAAAACTCATCAGTGAAAACTGATTAACAAGGAAATCAAGTTTTCCAAACACTCATTGGCAAAAACAGATGAATATCATGTTTTTGAAACACACATCGGCGAAAACTGATTAACAAGAAAATCAAGTTTTCGAAGAACTCATTGGCGAAAAATGATGAATATAGTGTTTTCGAAACACTCATCGGCGAAAACTGATTAAGAAGAAAATCAAGTTTTCGAAACTCTCATTGGCAAAAAATGATGAATATCAAGTTTTCGAAACACTCACCGGCAAAAACCAATGAATATCAAAATCTTGAAACAGTCAACGGTGAAAATTGATCAATATCTTGTTTTCGAAACACTCATCAGTGAAAAGTGATCAATATCAAGTTTTCGAAACTCGCATCGGCAAAAACTGAACAATATCAAGTTTTCGAAAATCATTGGAGAAAACTGATGAACAAGAAAATCAAGTTTTCGAAACACTCATTGGCGAAAACTGATGAATATCAAGTTTTCGAAACACTCACTGGCGCAAACTGATCAATATCAAGTTTTCAAAACATATTGGCTAAAATTGATAAACAAGAAAATCAAATTTTCGAAACATTCATTGTCAAAAACTGATGAATATCAAGTTTTCGAGACACTCACCGGTGAAAACTAATCACTATTAAGTTTCGAAACACTCAACGGCAAAAACTGATTAACAAGAAATTGAAGTTTTCTAAACACTTATTGGCGAAAACTGATGAATATCAAGTTTTAAAAATACTCACCGGCAAAAACTCATGAATATCAAGTTTTCGAAACATTCACCGGCGAAAACTGATCAATATCAAGTTTTCAAAACACTCATTGGCGAAAACCGATTAACAAGAAAATCAAGTGTTCGAAACAGTCATTTGCGAAAACCGATTAACAAGAAAATCAAGTGTTCGAAACACTCATTGGCGAAAACTGATGAATATCAAGTTTTCGAAACACTCACCGGCGAAAACTAATGAATATCAAGTTTTCGAAACATTCACCGGCAAAAACTGATCAAAACACTCATTGGCGAAAACTGATGAATATCAAGTTTTCGAAACACTCACCGACGAAAACTGATGAATATCAAGTTTTCTAAACACTCATCGGCGAAAACTGATGAATATCAAGTTTTCGAAACACTCATCGACGAAAACTGATGAATATCAAGTTTTCGAAACACTCATCGGCGAAAACTGATTAACAAGAAGATCAAGTTTTGGAAACACTCATTGGCGAAAACTGATGAATATCAAGTTTTCCAAACCTTGACCGACGAAAACTAATGAATATCAAGTTTTCAAAACACTCACCGGTGAAAATTTATCAGTATCAAGTTTTCGGAACACACATGGGCGGAAACTGATTAACAAGAAAATTAAGTTTTAGAAACACTCTTTGGCGAAAGTTTATGAATATCAAGTTTTCGAAACACTCATTGGCGAAAACTAATGAATATCAAGTTTTTGAAACACTCACCGACGAAAACTGATTAACAAGAAAATCAAGTTTCCGAAACACTCACCAGTGAAAACTGATGAATATCATGTTTCCGAAACACTCACGGCGAAAACTGAAGAATATCAAGTTTTCAAAACACTCACCAACGAAAACTAATGAATATCAAGTTTTCAAAACTCTCATAGGCGAAAACTGATAAATATCAACTTTTTGAAACACTCATCGGCGAAAATTGATTAACAAGAAAATTATGTTTTCAAAACACTCTTTAGCGAAAACTGATCAATATCAAGTTTTCGAAACACTCACCGGCGAAAACTGATGAATATGAAGTTTTTGAAACACTCTCCGGCGAAAACTGATCAATATCAAGTTTTCCCCGGTTAGTGTTTCGAAAACTTGATATGAAGTTTTCGAAACACTCACCAGCGAAAACTGATGAATATCACGTTTTCAAAACACTCATCGAAGAAAAATAGGGAATATCAACTTTTTGAAACACTCAAAGGCAAAAACTGATCATCAAGAAAATCAAGTTTTCGAAATACACATCGACGAAAACTGATGAATATCATGTTTTCGAAACACACATCGACGAAAAATGATGAATATCAAGTTTTCGAAATACTCATCGGCGAAAACTGATTAACAAGAAAATCAAGTTTTGGAAACACTCATTGGCGAAAACTGATGAATATTAAGTTTTCGAAACACTAACCGGCGAAAACTGATGAATATCAAGTTTTCAAAACACTCATTGGCGAAAACTGATCAATATCAAAATTTCCAAACACTCATGGGCGGAAACTAATTAACAAGAAAATCATGTTTTCGAAACACTCATTGGCGAAAATTGATGAATATCAAGTTTTCGAAACACTCATCAGCGAAAACTGATTAACAAGATAATCAAGTGTTCGAAACACTCATTGGAGAAAATTGATGGGTATCAAGTTTTCGAAACACTCATCATCGAAAACTGATTAACAAGAAAATCAACTGTTCGAAACACTCATTGGCGAAAATTAATTAATATATAGTTTCTGGAACACTCACCGTCGAAAACTAATGAATATCAAGTTTTCGAAACACTCATCGGCGAAAACTGATTAACAAGAAAATCAAGTTTTTGAAACACTCATTGGCGAAAATTGATGAATATCATGTTTTCGAAACACTCATCGGCGAAAACTGATGAATATCAAGTTTTCGAAACACTCACCGACGAAAACTGATGAATATCAAGTTTTCTTAACACATTGTCGAAAACTGATTAACAAGAAAACTGATCAATATCAAGTTTTCGAAACATATTGGCTAAAACTGATTAACAAGAAAATCAAGTTTTCGAAACACTCATTGGCGAAAACTGATGAATATCAAGTGTTCGTAACACTCACTAGTGAAAACTAATGAATATCATGTTTTCAAACACTCACCGACGAAAACTGACCATTATTAAGTTAATCAAGTTTTCGAAACACTCAACGACGAAAACAAATTAACAAAAAAAATCAAGTTTTCGAAATACTCATTGGCGAATACTGATGAATATCAAGTTTTCAAAACACTCATCTACGAAAACTGAGGAATATCAACTTTTTGAAACACTCATCGGCGGAAACTGATTAGCAAGAAAATCAAGTCTTCGAGACACTCATTGGCGAAAACTGATGAATATCAAGTTTTCCAAACACTCACCGGCGAAAACTAATGAATATAACGTTTTCGAAACACTCAACAACGAAAACTGATTAACTAGAAAATCAAGTTTTCGAAACACTCATAGGCGAAAGATGATGAACTTCAAGTTTTCGAAACACTCACCGGAGAAAACTAATGAATATGAATATGTCGAAACACTCGGCGGCGAAAACTGATCAATATCAAGTTTTCGAAACCTTGACCGTCGAAAATTAATGAATATCAAGTTTTCAAAACACTCACTGCCGAAAACCGATCAATATCAAGTTATCGGAACACACATGGGCGGAAACTGTTTAACAAGAAAATTAAGTTTTCGAAACACTCATTGACGAAAATTGATGAATATCAAGTTTTCGAAACACTCATCGGCGAAAACTGATTAACAAGTGTTTTCGAAACACTCATTGGCGAAAACTAATGAATATCAAGTTTTTCAAAACACTCACCGGCGAAAACTGATTAACAAGAAAATCAAGTTTTCGAAACACTCATTGGCGAAAACTGATCAATATCAAGTTTCAGAAACACTCACCGGCGAAAATTGATGAATATCAAGTTTTCAAAACACTCACGGCGAAAACTGAAGAATATTAAGTTTTTAAAACACTCACCGGTGAAAACTAATGAGTATCAGGTTTTCGAAACACTCTCCGGCGAAAACTGATCAATATAAGGTTTTTGAAACACTCATTGGGGAAAACTGATGAATATCAAGTTTTCGAAACACTCACCGACTAAAACTGATGAATATCAAGTTTTCTAAACACTCATGGACGGAAACTGATTACCAAGAAAATCAGGTTTTGGAAACACTCATTGGCGAAAATTGATGGATATCAAGTTTTCGAAACCTTGACCGGCGAAAACTATCGAATATCAAGTTTTCGAGACATTCAACGTCGAAAACTGATCAATATCAAATTTTCGAAACAATCATGGACGGAAACTGATTAACAAGAAAATAAAGTTTTCGACACACTCAACGGCGAAAACTGATGAATATCAAGTTTTTGAAACACTCATCGGCGAAAATTGATTAACGAAAAAACCAAGTTTTCCAAACACTCATTGAAGAAAACTGATGAATATCATGTTTTCGAAACACTCACCGACGAAATTTGGTCAACGAAAAAACCAAGTTTTCCAAACACTCATTGGTGAAAACTGAAAAGTATCAAGTTTCCGAAACACTTACCGGCGGAAACTGATGAATATCAAGTTTTCAAAACACTCATCGGCCAAAATTGATTAACAAGAAAATCACGTTTTTAAAACACTCATTGGCAAAAACTGATGAATATCAAGTTTTCGAAACACTCACTGGCGAAAACTAATGAATATCAAGTTTTCGAAACAGTCACCGGCGAAAAGTGATCAATATCAAGCTTTCGAAACACTCATTGGCGAAAACTAATGAACAACAAGTTTTTGAAACACTCACCGGCGAAAACTAATGATTACCAATTTTCGAAACACTCACCGGCAAAAACTGATCAATATCAAGATTTCGAACACTCATCGACGAAAACTGATGAATATCAAGTTTTCGAAACACTCATCGGCGAAAACTGATTAACAAGAAAATCAAGTTTTCGAAACACTCATTGGCAAAAACTGATGAATATCAAGTTTTCGAAACACTCATTCGGGAAAACTGATGAATACCAAGTTTTCGAAACACTCACCGGCGAAAACTGATGAATATCAAGTTTTCGAAACACACATGGACGAAAAATTATTAACAAGAAAATCAAGTTTGGGAAACACTCATTGGCGAAAACTGATGAATATCAAGTTTTCAAAACCTTGATCCGCGAAAACTAATGATTATTAAGTTTTCGAAACACTCACCGGCGAAAACTAATCAATATCAATTTTTCGAAACACTCATTGGCGAAAATTGATGAATATTAAGTTTTCGAAACACTCATTGGCGAAAACTAAGGAATATCAAGTTTTTGAATCACTCACCGGCGAAAACTGATTAAAAAGAAAACCAAGTTTTCGGAATGCTCATTGGCGAAAATTGATGAATATCAAGTTTCCGAAACACTCACCGGCGAAAATTGATGAAAATTAAGTTTTTGAAACACTCTCCGGCGAAAACTGATCAATATCAAGTTTTCGAAACACTTTGGCTAAAACTGATTAACAAGAAAATCAAGTTTTCGAAACCCTCATCGACGAAAACTAATGAATATCAAGTTTGTGAAACACTCACCGGCGAAAACTGATCAATATCAAGTTTTTGAAACACATTGGTGAAAACTCAGTAACAAGAAAATAAAGTTTTCAAAACACTCATTGGCAAAAACTGTTGAATATCAAGTTTTCGAAACACTGACCAGCGAAAACTGATCAATATAAAGTTGTCGAAACACTCAACGGTGAAAATTGATTAACAAGAAAATCAAGTTTTCGAAACACTCTTTGGCAAAAACTGATGAATATCAAGTTTTGGAAACACTCACCGGTGAAAACTAATGAATATCAAGTTTTCGAAACACTTACCGATGAAAACTGATGAATATCAAGTTTTCGAAATACATTGGCGAAAACTGATTAACAAGAAAATAAAGTTTTCGAAACACTCTTAGGCGAAAACTGATGGTTATCAAGTTTTTGAAACACTCATCGACGAAAACTGATGAATATCAACTTTTTGAAACATTTATTGCTGAAAAATAATAAACAAAAAAATTAAGTTTTTGAAACACTCATTGGCGAAAAATGATGAATATCAAGTTTTCGAAACACTCACCGGCGAAAACTAATGAATATCCAGTTTTTGAAACACTCACCGGCGAAAACTGATTAATATCAAGTTCTTGAAACACTCATTAGCGAAAAACTGATTAACAAGAAAATCAAGTTTTCGAAACACTCATTGGCAAAAACTGATGAATATGATGTTTTCGAAACACTCATCGATGAAAACTAATGAATATCAAGTTTTTGAAACACCCGTCGGCGAAAACTGATTAAAAAGAAAAACAACTTTTCGAAACAATCATTGGCGAAAACTAATAAATATCAAGTTTTTGAAAGACTCGCCCGCGGAAACTGATCAATATCAAGTTTTCGAAACACTCATCGGCGATAACAGATGAACAAAAAAATCAAGTTTTTGAAACACTCATTAGCGAAAACTAATGAATATCATGTTTTCGAAACACTCATCGACGAAAACTGATTACCAAGAAAATAAAGTTTTTGAAACACTCATTGGCGAAAACTGAAGAATTTAAAGTTTTCGAAATAATCACCGGCGAAAACTGATGAATATCAAGTTTTCGAAACACTCACTGGCGAAACTTAATGAATATCAAGTTTTCGAAACACTCACTGGCGGAAACTGATTAACAACAAAATCAAGTTTTCGAAACACTCATTGGCGAAATGTGATCAATGACAAGTTTTCGAAACACTCATTGGCGAAAACTGATTAACTAGAAAATCATGTTTTCGAAACACTCATTGGCGAAAACTGATTAACAAGAAAATCAAGTTTTCGAATGTCACAACCCCAAGAAGTACTTCTTTCGTAGTATCCCTCAAATTCAATCTCTCGATCAGGCGGCAAACAAGGCAAATCGTCAGGAAATACATCAAGAAATTCCCGAACCACCGGTACCTGATTCGCAAGAAGTACTTCTTTCGTAGTATCCCTCACAAAAGCTAGATATCCTTTACACCGTTTCTCGAGTAGCTTGGAAGCTTTCATTGCTAAAGTTAGACTCGGATATGGTGCAGCACCATCACCCCGCACCACAAATGGCTCTTTATCCGGCATAATGAATTTCAAACACTTCGCCCTGCAATCAACTACTGCATGACAAGGTGCCAACCAATCCATACACAGAATGACATCCAGGTCTACCATGTATAGTAGTCGTAGGTGCACAACTGTTTCATGACCCTCGACCACAACCACACATGACTCATAGACGTACTTGACTTGTACCGATTCACCCATCGGAGTAGAGACCATTTCTGTCTCCTTCAACCTAGTCGGGCTTTTCTCAACTTTTCGTGCAAATGCATGTGAGATGTAGGAATGTGTTGAACCAGAATCAATTAATACAAGAGCCTGGAGAGAGCATACTGAAAGTGTACCTGTCACTACTGCATTTGAGGCATGTGCATCCTGTCGAGACAAAGCAAACACCCGTGCCTGTCCTCCCCCTGGTGCACCTGGTCCTCTACCTCCTGCTCCTCTACCTCTGCCCGCTCCTGAAGTGTTGACTTGGGGTGGTACAATTCTAACTGGTGGGGCTGCGATTGGAGTACTACCCGGAGTAGGATTTCTCTTGACACTCGTATTACTCTTCCTCTGTGGACATTCCTTAGCCATATGCCCAAACTGACCACAGTTGTAACAACCTGCCTTTGTGACTCTACACTCTCCAAAATAGAATCTCCCACATGTTCCACACTGCGATTTCTGATTACCGCCCTGACAACTGCCTTGGAACCTCTGCCCACCTTGTGTGTTACTCCTCCGAGAACTTGTGGTGGTAATGACAGACTGCCCACCAACTTGCCCTACATAATTCAGAATTGCACTAGAACCACCTGTTGTCCTTTGCTTCTTCTTCCACCCCTGTCCATCATTGCCTGTCAGTAACTTATTCTTGGGATTTGCCGACGTCCCAAATTTCTTTCTATTTTCAATCACCCTAGCACAATCAGCAGCCTGTGCTAGAGTTTCAAACTGACCACATTACGGTAGTAAAACTACGAACAATGGCTCTACCAACCTGTGGATAAACCTCTTGATCAACTCCCTCTCACCGGGAACCAATTCAGGAGCATATTGAGCTAGCTCCGTGAACTGCAGCTCAAACTCAGTCACTGACATATTCGGCGTCATCCACAAGTCCTCAAATTGTTGACGCTTGGCATACCTCGTTCCTTCAGATAGAAACCGACCCAGGAATTCCCTCTAAAAATCTTCCCAGGTCATAGGAGCAACTCTCCTTGCATATCTCTTCTGTACTGAATCAAACCAAACTCGTGCAGCGCCTCTTAACTGAAATGAGGCAAGTTCCACCATCTCTCCTCCTGGACACCTCAGTAACTGCCCAATTCTGATTATATCACGGAGGAAATGTTGAGGGTCCTCCTTGGTTTTGGTTCCACAAAAGGTAGGCGGATTCAGCTTCAGGAATTTCGTAATCGATAATTCCCTCGGAACTCCCCTCGGTCCCCAGGGCACGTCCCTTTGTTGCCATTCCCTTCTTGGTTCTTCCTCCCTTTCCTCAACCATTTCAGTTTCCTGTTCAGCCGATATCACTTGTTCCTCTTCCTCGCCGACAACTAAACGGCGGACTTCTTGTTGAATTTGGCGGGTCACATTTCAGCTCTCAACTCCTGAAATCCCGCAGTCAGCCTCTCAGCCACTGACGGAGCACCCGTCTCAACCTGTGGCTATGGGGTTTGTTGCATATGCACTTCTCTTCCTTGTGTCCTACCACGACCGCGAGCACGACCTCTAGCTTGACCCCTGGGAGGCATTCTCTCCTCCCGAACGGATTCCTCATCAGTACGTGCAGGGACTCTACCGCCCCTCCTAGCCTGCCTAGTAGTCGACGACATCCCTGTACTGCACAAAAACGTCACCTGATAAGCCATTTGCATAATCTATCATAGATTAAGAAGGAATGAAAGAAAGGCTGACTCAAATTATCCTGGGTACTCCCACAAGTGCCTGTTTAATGCAACGTTCTGCCCGGGTTTCACAACGAAGCTTAAACCGACACCCGGTTATACCAATGGCTTCACATGACTTAAAGAATAACCAGGCTTTGATACCAAGTTTGACAGGAACCCAAATCGGGAGTACGTGACCGGCACGGGAATAGATTTTTACATGTAAACCCGTAAGCCTTACCTTGTAAACATAACTATAACTTCCCTGCTATACAAACAATATATATATATATATCATAATAGTGGCCACACCTCACTAGTGACCTAATTAACCTGCAATCCGCAGTTAGCTCAATACCGCTTCAGCTCAATCCAGTGTATAGATATATTTATCAGCACTCATAATGTAAATATTAATATCATATTGACCGTACGTCTCAATACGTACAATCTATCCTATTCACATGCAGCAAGCACACATATTATATATCCATATCATATTGACCGTACACCTCAATGCGTACGATCTATCCTATTCACATGCAGAAGTTTATATACTCAAACATATATCCTAGTTCACCCCCAACTGGACCTTGTCTTTAAGTACATCTGAAGCCGACAATTCTAGAGTAGGTACATATCAAAAGCTGTAAATATATATATATATACAACTCTCACAAATTTAAAATACGTACAACAAGAGAAATCAAAATAACCAAAGGAGTCCACCCACGCGAACAAGAGTGTAAGGATGGTCTGATGTCTGTATCACTGTCCGGACGTCGATGCATGCCTGATCCCTGTATCTGAAACATTGAAGCAGAGGGAGTGAGTCAAACAGACTCAGTGAGAAGCTTCCCATCCTCGGCGTAGCGGCGGGTACCACTACAGTTGGGGAAAGGTAAACACCCACAATCACATGCGCATGAAAGTCCAGTTTATCAAATGTTATATTACGATCAGGCAATATTAATATAACTTTAAAATCATAGATAAACCTACGGATCATGCTTTTCTATCATGCTTCTCGTAAACAAGCAATCACATTTTAACATATAATATGAAAACTGTAAATCACTTAACTGACCCTAGTACCAAGCTAGGGCAATGGCCTCAACGAGCAATTTCTGTTAAATGTTTAACTGACCCTAGTGCCAGGCTAGGGCAATGGCCTCAACGGGCAAAATCTTTTAATATATAACTGACCCTAGTGCCAGGCTAGGGCAATGGCCTCAACGGGCAAATCTTTTAGTATTTAACTGACCCTAGTGCCAGGCTAGGGCAATGGCCTCAACGGGCAAATCTTTTCTGACTCGTTTCTCTCCCCGAGCTCTAAGCTGGGATTCTGACTCTATCTACCCATTTCTATCCTAAACTGACTTTACCTAGGTGGTGTGAACCTCCCTATGACACACTAATCATTTTATGAGATCGTTTTAATCCTTATGTAATGCCCAAACCCTTGATTAGATCATAACCTAGCTCTAAGGCCTTTCCTAAGTTCAATTACCATAAAACGTCGACGTTTACAAAAAACTTATATACGATTTCTTTAATGAGTTTCTAATTAATAGGGTAAACCAAACCTTGGACTCAATCAACAACTTACCCCCTTGCTTGTATTGTTCGGTGTTTCTCATGTCATCACATGGATACCCTCCAGTACGTCTTTACCTGTAGTCAAACACACATATACAAATATTTTCACATATAACAGTTTAGGAACAACAATAGAATGTTAACCACTAAGTAATTCTTACAAATAGGCAAGTAGGCAAACCACATATCCACATCCTCAATCAACCCTGTAGGGCAAGGATGGGAAACCCCTCACCTGGACGACTTCCTTGCGCTAGTCTTGTAGTAACTCCCGCTCCAAACGAGTCGTGGTTTCCTAACGAATGTATTCATGTGGTTAACATCTCAAACTATATGCAATTCAAATGCATATGACATGCTTGTGCCTAAAAATGCATCTAGACATTGCCAAGCACCGAGTTCTTGGTCTTATCCGTGTTCCCTCTCTTCCATGAGAGTCTCAAGTGCTACATACTTGGTTTCGTATAATTATCGCTCACCTTGAATTAATTTTGGAGCCTTGGATTTGAGTTACTAAACCTCGATATGCTTCTAAATTATCCTACTTAAGGTTTCCTAATAATTATGAAGGAATTAAATTGCCATTTTAAATTTTTGGACTTTATTGTTCCATAAGTTTCCATCCTTGAGAAACAAGAAAGTACCTAAAATAATTCTTGATGCTTGATAGCATATTTAGAATTATTCTAGGGTGTTTAAGACTGAAAAGAAGAGGTGTTGAGCCCTCAATATCACCCTTAAAGTGTAATTGGGCAATCCAAGCAGGGACCCGGCACGTTATTGTGAAGGTTCAACCTTAGTAACCTCGGGCCAGCTCTTCACGGGTCATGTTAAGCTAATATTTCAACAATATAATTTTAGTAATTCCAATCCAAGCCTATTTCCTCAAATCCAAGCTCAATCCTAATTTTCAACAATTTACCCAAATTAGGAATATTTAAAATTTCAACCCCAAATCCTTCAAAATTCGAATTCGGCTAAACCCGAGGGTATAGCCTCGATTCTTACCCCAACTAAGTGTTGAAGAATACTTCCTAGGTCTTAATCAACCCTCGAAACAACTCAATCGAAGGTGGATTGATGAAATCCCTAAAAGTGAAGAAATTGGGGGTTTCGAATGAAATTGGGATTACCAACATTTGATTCGATTGGTAGGAGGTGTGGAAGTTGTTGTAGTCGAGCTCCGGTGAGCTTTTCCGACGTCAGACCGCTCTCTCCGGCGACTTTTCCGGCAAGATCCTCCCTCTTCCCCTTCTTCCTCCGTCCACTCCTCCCTTTCTCTCTCTATGATCTTGTCTTCTCTCTCTCTCTCCTTCTCACTTTTCTCTTTCTTTTTCTTCTTATAAACCTCACGCACCCACTTAAAAATAACAATATATATATAATAAATAAGTAAATAAGTAACTAATATAATTAGTTAAAAAAATAATTAATATAATTATAGTAATTAAATAAATCAATAATAAATAGATAAAAAAGTATAATTAAAAATAAATAAATTAATAATTAAAAAAATAATAACTAATATGTATTTTTAATTAAATCCCTTTCCCTATTAAATTCAGGTTTCCAATTTCTTAGGTCCTGAATTGACTCCTAAAAATTATTTTCTACTTCTTTTATTTCTCTCGGGTATTATATCAAAACACTCATTGGCGAAAACTGATCAAATATCAAGTTTTCGAAACACTCATCGGCGAAAATTGATTAACAAGAAAATCAAGTTTTCGAAACACTCAATGGCGTAAATTTATGAATATCAAGTTTTCGAAACACTCATCGGCGAAAACTGATGAATACCAAGTTTTCAAAACACTCACCGGCGAAAACAAATAAATATCAAATTTTCGAAACACTCATTGACGAAAACTGATTAACAAGAAAAATAAGTTTTCGAAACTCTCACTGGCGAAAACTAATGAATATCAAGTTTACGAAACACTCATTGGCGAAAACTGATTAACAAGATAATCAAGTTTTCGAAACACTCATTGGCGAAAACTATTGAATATCAAGTTTTTGAAACACTCATCGGCGAAAACTGATTAACAAGAAAATCAAGTTTTCGAAACACTCATTTACGAAAACTGATGGATATCAAGTTTTCGAAACACATATTGGCGACAACTGATGAATATCAAAATTTTGAAACAACCATTGGCGAAAACTGATGAATATCAGGTTTTCGAAACACTCACCGGAAAAAACTAATGAATATCAAGTTTTCGAAACACTCACCGGTGAAAACTGATTAACAAGAAAATCAAATTTTCGAAACACTCATTGGTAAAAACTCATGAATATCAAGTTTTCAAAACACTCATCTACGAAAACTGATTAACAAGAAAATCAAGTTTTCGAAACACTCATTGGCGAAAACTGATGAATATCAAGTTTTCGAAACACTCATAGGCGGCAACTGATCAATATCAAGTTTTCGAAACACTCATCGGCAAAAACTGATGAATATCAAGTTTTCGAAACACTCATCGGCAAAAACTGATGAATATCAAGTTTTTGAAACATTCATTCGCGAAAACTGATGAATATCAAGTTTTTGAAACACTCATCGGCAAAAACTGATTAACAAGAAAATCAAGTTTTCAAAACACTCATCGGTGAAAACTGAAGAATATCAAGTTTTCGAAACACTCATCGGTAAAAACTGATGAATATCAAGTTTTTGAAACACTCATCGGCGAAAACTGATTAACAAGAAAATCAAGTTTTCGAAACCCTAATTGGCGAAAACTATTAAATATCATGTTTTCGAAACACTCATTGGCAAAAACTGATGAATATCAAGTTATTGAAACACTCACCGGCGAAAACTAAAGAATATCAAGTTTTCGAAACAGTCATCGACGAAAACTGATTAACAAGAAAATCAAGTTTTCGAAACACTCATTGGCGAAAACTGATGAATATCAAGTTTTTGAAACACTCATCGGCGAAAACTGATTAACAATAAAATCATGTTTTCGAAACACTCATCGGCGAAAACTGATGAATATCAAGTTTTCGAAACACTCACCGGCGAAAACTGATTAACAAGAAAATCAAGTTTTCGAAACACTAATAACAAGATAATCAAAATATCGAAACACTCATTGGCGAAAACTAATGAATATCAATTTTTCGAAACACTCATTGGCGAAAAGTGATGAATATAAAGTTTTCGAAATACTCACCGGCGAAAACTAATGAATATCAAGTTTTCGAAACACTCACCAGCAAAAACAGATCAATATCATGTTTTCGAAACACTTATTGGCGAAAACTGATTAACAAGAAAATCATGTTTTCGAAACACTCATTGGCGAAAACTGATGAATATCACGTTTTCGAAAGACTCACTGGCGAAAACTGATGAATAACAATTTTTTGAAACAATCATCGGTGAAAACTGATTAATAAGAAAATCAAGTTTCCGAAACACTTATTGGCGAAAACTGATTAACAAGAAAATCAAGTTTTTGAAACACTCATTGGCGAAAATTGATGAATATCAAGTTGTAGAAACACTCACCGACGAAAACTAGAGAATATCTAGTTTTCGAAACACTCATCTGCTAAAACTGATGAATATCAAGTTTTCGAAACACTCATCGGCGAAAACTGATTAACAAGAAAATCAAGTTTTCGAAACACCCTTTGGCAAAAACTGATGAAAATCAAGTTTCCAAAACACTCATCGGCAAAAACTGATGATTATCAAGTTTTCGAAACACCCGCCGGCGAAAACTGATGAAGATCAAGTTTTCGAAACACTCATCGGCGAAAACTGATGAACATCAAGTTTTCGAAATGCTCATCGACGAAAACTGATGAATATCAACTTTTTGAAACACTCATTGGCAAAAATTGATTAAAAAGAAAATCAAGTTTTCGAAACTCTCATTGGCGAAAACTGATGAATATCAAGTTTTCGAAACACTCATCGACGAAAACTAATGATTATCAACTTTTTAAAACACTCATCGGCAAAAACTGATTAACAAGAAAATCAAGTTTTTGAAACACTCATTGGCGAAAACTGATGAATATCAAGTTTTCGAAACACTCACCGGTGAAAACTGATGAATATCAAGTTTTCGAAACACTCATTGGCGAAAACTGATTAACAAGAAAATCAAGTTTTCGAAACACTCATTAGCGAAAACTGATGAATATCAAGTTGTCAAAACACTAATTGGTGAAAACTGATGAATATCAAGTTTTCGAAACACTCACCGGCAAAAACATATCAATATAATGTTTTCGAAACACTCATTGGCGAAAATTGATTAACAAGAAAATCATGTTTTCGAAACACTCATTGGCGAAAACTGATGAATATCAAGATTCCGAAAGTCTCACCGGCGAAAACTGATGAATAACAATTTTTCGAAAAAATCATCGGTGAAAATTGATTTACAAGAAAATCAAGTTTTTGAAACACAAAGTGGCGAAAACTGATGAATATGAAGTTTTCGAAACACTCACCGGCGAAAACTAATAAATATCAAGTTTTCATAACACTCACCGGTGAAAACTGATCAATATAAAGTTTTCGAAACACTCAATGGCGAAAGCTGGTTAACAAGAAAATCAAGTTTTCTAAACACTCTCCGGCGAAAACTGATCAAAATCCAGTTTTCGAAACACTCATTGGCGAAAACTGGTTAACAAAAAAATCAAGTTTTCAAAACACGCATTGGCGAAAACTAATGAATATCTAGTTTTCGAAGCACTCATCGGCGAAAACTGATGAATATCAAGTTTTCGAAACACTCATTGGCGAACACTGATGAATATCAAGTTTTCGAAACACTGATTAGCGAAAAGTGATCAATATCAAGTAATCAAACACTCATTGGCGAAATCTGATTAACAAGAAAATCAAGTTTTCGAAATAGTCATCGGTGAAAATTGATGAATATCAAGTTTTCGAAACACTAATTGGCGAAAACTGATGAATATCAAGTTTTCGAAACACTCATTGGCGAAAACTGATGAATATCAAGTTTTTGAAACACTCATCGGCGAAAATTGATTAACAAAAAAATCAAGTTTTCGAAACACTCATTGGCAAAAACTGATGAATATCAAGTTTTCGAAACACTCACAAGCGAAAACTAATGAATATCAAGTTCTCGAAACACTCACCAGCGAAAACTGATCAATATCAAGTTTTCGAAACACTCATCGGCGAAAACTGATTAACAAGAAAATCAATTTTTCGAAACACTCATCAGGGAAAACTGATGAAGATAAAGTTTTCAAAACACTCATCGACGAAAACTGATGAATATCAAACTTTTAAAACAATCATCAATGAAAACTGATTAACAAGAAAACCAACTTTTTGAAACACTCATTGGGAAAACTAATGAATATCAAGTTTTCGAAACACTCCTAGGTAAAAACTGATGAATATCATGTTTTGGAAACACTAACTGGCGAAAACTAATTAATATCAATTTTTTGAAACACTCATAGGCAAAAATTGATGAAAATCAAGTTTTTGAAACACTCATTGGTGAAAACTGATTAACAAGAAAATCAAGTTTTTGAAACACTCATTGGCAAAAACTGATGAATATCATGTTTTTGAAACACTCACCGGCAAAAACTGAAGAATATGAAGTTTTCAAAAAACTCATCATCGATAATTAATGAATATCATATTTTCAAAACACTCATCGACGAAAATTGATTAACAAGAAAATCAAGTTTTCGAAACACTCATTGGTGAAAACTGATGAATATAAAGGTTTTTAAACACTTATCGACGAAAACTAATGAATATCAACATTTTGAAACACACATCGGCGAGAACTGATTATCAAGAAAATCATGTTTTCGAAGCACTCATTGGCGAAAACTGATGAATATCAAGTTTTCGAAACACTCATCGGCGAAAACTGATAAACAAGAAAATCAAGTTTTCAAAACACTCATTGGCGAAAACTGATGAATATCAGTTTTTGGAAACTCTCAACGGAAAAAAACTAATGAATATCAAGTTTTCGAAACACTCACCGGCAAAAACAGATCCATATCATGTTTTCGAAACACTTATTGGCAAAAATTGATTAACAAGAAAATCATGTTTTCGAAACACTCATTGGCGAAAACTGATGAATATCAAGTTTTCGAAAGACTCACCGGCGAAAACTGACGAATAACAATTTTTCGAAACAATCATCGGTGAAAACTGATTAACAAGAAAATCAAGTTTTCGAAACACAAAGCGGCGAAAACTGATGAATATGAAGTTTTCGAAACACTCACCGGCGAAAACTAATGAATTTCAAGTTTTCAAAACACTCACCGGCGAAAACTGATCAATATCAAGTTTTCGAAATACTCAATGACGAACGCTGGTTAACAAGAAAATCAAGTTTTCGAAACACTCACTGGCGAAAACTGATAAATACCAAGTTTTCAGAACACTCTCCGGCGAAAACTGATCAAAATCCAGTTTTCGAAACACTCATTGGCGAAAACTGGTTAACAAAAAAATCATGTTTTCGAAACACGCATTGGCGAAAACTAATGAATATCAAGTTTTCGAAACACTCAACGACGAAAACTGAATAACATGAAAATTAAGTTTTCGAAACACTAGTTGGCGAAAACTGATGAATATCAAGTTTCCGAAACACTAACCAGCAAAAACTAATGAATAATTTGGTTCTGAAACACTCATCGGCGAAAACTGAATAACAAGAAAATCAAGTTTTCGAAACACTAATTGGCATAAACTAATGAATATCAAGTTTTCGAAACACTCATCAGCGAAAACTGGTGAATATCAAGTTTTCGAAACACTTACTGGAGAAAACTGATGAATATCAAGGTTTTGAAACACTCATAGGCGAAAATTGATTAACAAAAAAATCAAGTTTTCGGAACACGCATTGGCGAAAACGGATGAATATCAAGTTTTGGAAACACTCACCAGCGAAAACTAATGAATATCATGTTTTCGAAACACTCATTGGTGAAAACTTATTAACAAGAAAATGAAGTTTTTGAAACACTCATTGGCGAAGACTGATGAATATCAATTTTTCGAAACTCTCATCGACGAAAACTGATGAATATCAACTTTTTGAAACACTCATCGACGAAAACTGATTAACAAGAAAATCAAGTTTTCGGAACACACATTGACGAAAACAGTTGAATATGAAGTTTTCGAAACACTCACTGGCAAAAACTGAATAATATCAAGTTTTGGAAACACTCACTGATGAAAACTGATGAATATCAAGTTTCCGAAACACTTACTAGCAAAAACTAATGAATATCAAGTTTTTGAAACACTCATTGGCGAAAACTGATGAATATTATGTTTTCGAGACACTCATCGGCGAAAATTGATCAACATCAAGTTTTTGAAACACTCACTGGCGAAAACTGATTAACAAGAAAATCAATTTTTCAAAACACTCATAGGCGAAAACTGATCAATATCAAGTTTTCGAAACACTCATCGACGAAAACTGATTAACAAGAAAATCAAGTTGTCGAAAGAGTCATTGGCAAAAACTGATGAATATGATGTTTTCGAAACACTCACCGACGAAAACTGATTGACAAGA